>PVJI01013833.1:0-46247 GCA_004026765.1 Micronycteris hirsuta
GAAGATATCAGTTTTGCTTTTCTTCTTTCCTGAGGTGCACTCTTCACTGTTGTCCAGTTGCCAGCCCAGTTCCTGAGTGTGCTTCTGGGCCCAAGCTGTCTTGGTGTGCACCTGATAGTGGCAAATCTCCCACTGCCTATTTTTTCTCCACTGGTCTAACTAATAGGTTTCTCCGTGCCCTTTCTGGATAGTTTGGCCCCCGCTCTGAGTCAAGAATTTGTGCGGTCTGTATCTCCGGGCTGCCGCTCCCCTCGACAGGGTGCTTCTGCCCTATTCCCACAAAGCTGCTTGGTCTTGCCGGGCTGCGCGCTCCTGCGTGTGCCTGCCTGCGCCTGCGTGCGCCTGGTCTGACTGGCTAGGGCTTTGTCCCCAGCTATAGGCGTTAGGTCAGCGCTCCTGTGAATTCTTTTATCTTTGTCCCTGGGCTGTGCGCCAGCGAGCCCCGGCCGAAAGGCCTGGTCGTGCTCTCTCTCTGGTATTTTTGAGCTGTGTGCCCGTGTTCGCTCACTTCTTTGTCCCCAGCTGTCGGTGTGAGCTCAGCGCACCTGTGAACTCTTTTATCTTTACCCCTGGGCTGTGCGCCAGCGAGCCCCGGCCGAAAGGCCTGGTCGTGCGCTCTCTCTGGTATTTTTGAGCTGTGCGCCCGTGTTCGCTCACTTCTTTGTCCCTGGATTATGCGCCCAAGAGGCCCAGTTGTGCACTGTCCCCAGTAGTTTTGAACTGTGTATGAATGGTCCGCAGGTCGCCGGGTGCTCATGGTCCTGGTTTCCCTTGTTCGGTGTCCCAGGCCGCACTCAGCCAGAGATTCGCTGACTGCAAGCTGTTTCCGATACTTCTGGTATGGGCTGGGAAAGGCCTCGGACCCCGGATACAAACAGGCTCCAATTCCCCTTGGTGGAAGCGCCAGCCTCCTCGGGCCAAGGGCCGACCTTGCTCTCCCTCCGTGATACAGGCCGAGTTCCCTGGGCCTCCGATCCCGGCCGCCTACCGCTCCTGGTAGCGCACTGCTCCCGGGTCCTGCACCGATCCCGGGTTGCGCACCAGACCTCGCAACTGTTGAGAGTGGGGCCTCTCCAAATAGCCACGTAGCTCCACTGTTTTTCCTCTCTGAAAAAATTCTACCTATTTACGCTCTCCAGACAAAACAAGCATCTGACTACTCTCAAATCCTAATCTGGCTCCCTCCCCAAGAATCTTGCGTCCGATCCGGGCGGCTGCCGGGTCTGGGACCGAAGCCCCACCCCGCTCCCCGGGCTTGTCCCGATGGGGACCTTTTCCTTCCAATGCTCTCTGCTTACCGTATGAATGTTCAAATTCCCCTGTAATCTTGGGCATCAATCATCATATATGTTGGAATACTGCTGGGTTTTCGCCCTGTTCCTCAGAAAATCAACCAGTGGGTAGGAGGACGTAAACTCTGTTCCTCCTAACTCGCCGCCATCTTCCCCCCTACAAGTCTTTCTTTTGATTAAAAACCCCTCAGTATTTGTGCCTGCTCAACTGAGAAAAGACCCAAGTTTTTCATTGGCCCCTAAGACCCCATTATCTGACCCCTGTGCTGCCTCCTGTATCCTCTCCTACTCTTTCCCCCTGGGCCAACCCCTCCAGCCACTTCCTGCTCTGTGTGGATTGCTCTGCCCCCAGACATCAACATTGCCGGACCCCTCACTTTTTCTACAACATTGCTCAAATGATTGAGTTTCTGTGGCCACCCCGTATAAAATTTGAGTCACCACCCTGTTACTGCTCAGTACATTTCTTTGCTTTATTTTCCTTTATAGCATTAGTCACAGTGTAATGTACCGTATATGTAACTCACTTATTTTGCTAATTGTCTGTCCTCCATAATAAGTTCAATGAGGGCAACAACTTGTATTAGTTGTGTTTGTCCTTGTATTCCCTGCCAGTGGAGCAATGCTTGGCACATAAAAAGTGCTCAGTACCTGATTGTTCAATGATTGAATAAATATCAGGCAATTAAAATATTTTAAATCTCTTTTATTTATTTATTTATTTATTTATTTATTTATTTATTTTCCTTTCTGGAAAGTTTTTTTCAAGCTTCATTGTTAGTTTCAACTGTAAAGTTAATGAGGATTATAAATGTTCATACATTTTGAATTTGGAGTGAACAGGATTTGCTGACAGATTGGATATGGGGGCTGGATATCCAGGAACATGGCATCCCAGCTCAGCTGTGACCAGGCTCACTGTGCCCCAAGCTCACTGTGCCCCGGCCACTACCGCCAGGACCTCTGTTAACTAGTCAGTTCTTAGGGGGCAGTAGAAAGAAGCTGCCTCTTCCCTAGATTTCCTCTCAGCTGTGGTTGCCCCATAGTCAGGGGCCCAAATAAACCTGTCACTCCTTTCTTTCATCATATGTTTTCATAGTCACACCAGGCCTATCCCCTATCATACCCATCCTCTGCCCTACACCTCTTACAGAAGCTTCTAGACAACAGTATGTAAATCGTTGCAAACTCACATACCAACAGAAGCCAGTCACATAACCCAAGTTTGTGAATTGGGCCAGATACAATACATTAGGGAATGGTGGGGAGCAGGTGTCCATCAAAGAGGCCAACAGCTAAAATCAGAGTGGCCAAGACACTCTGGGGTCTTCATTGTTTGGGAGCTCTTGTATAAACCACTTATGCACCAAAGAAGCAATGCCAGAGTGATTGGATGTCCTGGACATTCTCACCATGATCCTCTTTTGCTGATTTATTCAGGTTTCCTCAGCTTGGACCTAACCTCAGACCAAGTGTGTCTAAATGAGTAATTTAGATTTATGTTTCTCATCCAGAAGGAGTGGAATCTAAGTGTAAAAGAGAGCCATTAAAGCTAACTAATATATTTTGTAAATGAAGGCTGTCAGAGGAAAATGTTTTGAAGGTGTTTCTTGATTTCTTTATTAACACCCTCCTCAGGGAAAATGAATCCCACCTTTTAGGGCCAGGTGTTCTTTACAGTTAAGTAACAGCATGGCAGAGAGAGGGTAAGCTCACTCAACATTTCAAAAAGTAATCCAAGTTTGTACTGGCTTTATTAATATATGTAATTTTAAACATGCTCCATAAAAATAAAATAAACAACAACAAAAAATTGTTTTCCTTTTTACAGCTGAGTAACATTCCATTGTGTAAATGCACTATATTCATTTTATTCACTCATCTATTGATGAACACTTGGGTTGCTTCCAAATCTTGGTGATTATAAATAATTCTACAATGAACATAGGGGTGCTTATTTTCTTTCGATTTAAGAATTGATTTGAAGAAACTAGAAACACTAATTCAAAAGAATATATGCATCTCTATGTTCTATTCCTCTCTATTAAGAAAACTTCCAAGAGAAAAAACATCCATATATAAAACTTTTTTTCTTTAATGAAGAGAGAACTTTCACTTTAAAAATCCCATTGAAAAAAATGCTTTTAATTCCACTTCAAATATTGGATTATTTTCTGTCTGCTATTATTTTAATAGAAATGTTGGACCCTAAGTTTATTTTATGCAACCATCACCTACATCTATGTCTTTCAGCTGTACAAGGCCAGGCAGGTTCACACAGGATTCAGGCAGATAGAAGACAATTCTTGGAGCCGTGGGGATGTCTGACATACCTATATTCTGGGGTGGGGAGATCCACCTGCTCTGTAAGCTGTGTGTCGCCATGTGTTGCCACTCTCTCATATACTAAATGCACACAAAGCCGGCAAGTGCCAATACTGACCTTCAGTTCTATAACAGAGCTTCATTTTATGCATGCAGGCTGTATTCAAGGCCACATGAACACTGTCAAGCCACAGTCGCCCAGACATCGGGGTGAGGGAGCCTGACTGACTCCATTTTCTCTATGATCCTCAATTTCAGGGTTCCTCGCTGTACAATCTATGTGAGGGTGTTTTCCATGAGGAGGGCAAAGACCTGAACCCATACACCACAGCAGCAGTATAAACTGCAGCAACAAGGTACCAAAGCACAAGCAATAAAGCCGATCCCAGGTGCAGTGGCCAGTACAATTTCTGGGCAAGTAAGGCCACCCATGTGAGCCACACATCCAGAGGGTCCCAGTGGGAACTGCAGACCAGACATTATTCTGTGCCTCCCAGTAATGCTTAAGAGTATGCTTCTGACACAGATCTATTGGAGTCCAGCCCACTTGGGCTTGTCCTTTGAGGTTCTCAGTACAGAGGGTGGGGGCTGGTCCAGCCAACTCCACAGCCTCAGCTGTGAGCCCAACCCTGAATCATCACATATGGAGCAGCCTCTTAACTGCTGGGGCCAGTCATACTGCTCCTCTGCCCCAGTGGGGGTATCATTCCAGGTTGTCTTCCATAAGAGATGTGCACTGTTCCACTGGTTCTGTAACCAAGTCCAATTTGAGACAGAAGCTCGAGATATGAACCATGGGAGACCAGCAGATGTGCTCAGGGAGATTTCACTGTAGACACAACACACTGATTGGTTAGCCACTGAGGCACAGGTACGAAACTAGTCCACTAAAGTGTTAAACCTGAAAAGTTTAGCCCAGGTTTCCTAGAGAAAGAGACCAGAGAAAAGATTTACTCTGTACCCTAAGGGTGGAAAGACAGAGCATTATTGGAACTAACAATGGCAACTCACAACCCTCAGGCAATATACAAGCAAATTTTGGTCAGCTGATAAAACAGAGGGCTGGCAGAGGGGACCTTCCTAGGCGTGAGTACCAGACCTCTAGTGCTTTGACTGAGTGTTCAACATCTACTTGCTACAAGAGTGGAGAACTCATAATAGACCATAAGGACATCCTGAAGTGCCACAGAGAAGCATTTTGTGGTCTGTTCGCCATGAGTATGTCACCTTTAAGATTGGGGGCTGAGTCCCACTCACCCAGGGCACTATTTGCAAATTTCTCTCCACTCCTTGTCCCCAAGGAACAACAAGGGACACACAACACATGTGGAGGCTTTTATTTCCAAAGCCATGTCCAAGTACCGTTTGCCCTCATTCTAGGCCTTCAGAGGCAGGCAAGAGAATATTTCCTTGTTGTCCCATGCCTGGTTTCAGCAAGGCATCCTCAGTCTGTACCTGCAGCTGAATTGGAGCGGCAGTCCAGTGGAGTAAGTCTTCCACCAGAGCTGGGTCCCATCTCTGCCCCCTCTCATTTAGAGTCCAGAGGACATTTGATAAGCATTGTGTCCAGTCCCCTAGTGTAGGTATGGCAGCTGTGGCATGAAGGCCCTGCTTTAAGAGACCATTGTACCGTTCAATCATTCTGGCATCTTGGGGGTGATAGGCCACATGGAACTTCCAGTCAATCTGCAGATCTTAGGAATTCCCCTCCTCTTCCTCCACATCGTGTACTAGGACAGGGGAAGGGAATCGTTGCAATTCTGCCATTTGGATGCAGATCCTGGCCTCCAAAGCTTCCTCTCTTCCTTGGAGTTCAAGTAACTTAGCTGCATGGTGAAGCACAGCTCTATCTCAGCTTGCAAAGCAGGAAAAAAAACAATCAGATCACAGTCCCCACTGCTGCTCATGAGCTCCACTTCTCCAGGGTCTGCCCTACCACCCGCAGGGCCTTCTCTACTGTGTCAGGGGATCACACGTTGCCAAGAAGCCTTCCACCAGATACCACATGCCCATGCCCCGCCAACCCACCAAGGTCCCCTCTGGGGCTCCAGAGGGCTCCGACTCTGTACTGTACTGCCATGAATTCTGCCGAGGGCACCAATCATCTTACAACCATTCAAGGCCAGGCAGATTCACACAGGATTCAGGCAGGGGAAAGAAAACTTGTGGAGCTCTTGAGATGTCTGACATGCCTTTATTGTGGGGTGTGGTGATCCACACAGCCACAAGCCGTGTGTTTCCTGGCAGGAATTCCCAACTCCCTTATATAGCAAATGCACACGAAGCCCGCAAGGTGCTAATACTGACCTTCAATTATTTAACACAACTTTCTATAAGCTTCTGAAAACCATCATTCTATTTTCTGTCTCTATGAATTTGGCTACCTTAGGTACCTCATATGAGTAGAATCATACATTCCTCATTTCATGCTTGGCATATTTCATTAAGCAAAATATTTTCAAAATTCATTCTGGTAGAGTTTGTCAAAAGTGAGCCCTAATATTTTAAGGTATTGATGTAACCTAATTTTATTAAAATTAAAACTTATAGCAGGCATTACTTAAATCACTCAGTTAGAAAACTTTACATTTAACAATAACCCAACAATTTAAAAGTGTCAATTTCAGTGTAGCTCTTCAATAAAATCACTCAAATGATTAGACACCTATATCAAAGTGCTCATTGGTGGCAACATAAATCTCATAAAAACTAATTTTTACAGATATTTTGAAATAATATTGCTCACAGAATTAATTTCCTTCAAAGGGTTTTATAAATCTGGGATTACTTTGAGCAAACTCCATTCACATATTCAAGGATTCATCCATCAAACATTGGTGTGGATATTTAGGTCAATGATAGACTAGAAAGAGGAAGGAAGACCATATATTTATGTATAAGTATATATATATAATTTTTGATAGTTTATTGTTATTATATTTTTCCATTACCATTCATCCCCCTTACACCCTCTTTCCTCTCCATGCACCTGCCCCCAGCAATCACCACACTTGTCAATGTTTTTAGTAACTTTTACTGTCTAAACAAGTTTGCTATCTCTGTTTACACCTTGTCAGAAAATTATTATAGATTTTAATTATGGATAAGCAAGTAACTAATCTACTTTCAGTAAAGCTATTTTTAATGAAATTAATAGTTAAGGAAAGGTCAAATATCTAGTTTATTTATTTATTTATTTATTTGTTTGTTTGTTTATTTATGTGATTATTTAATCATCAAGTGGTTATTATGTGAACTTTATTTGCCAGGAACAACTTCAAGTACTGTTCAGTTTTTGCCTATAAGCCAATCAGAAAAAGACAAGTACCATATGGTTTTACTCATATGTGGAATCTAATGAACAATCTGAAGTAACAAGCAAAATAGAGACAAACTCATAGATAGAGATCAGGCTGACAGCTCAGGGGTTGTTTGGAGGGTTTGAGGGATTGAGCAAAACAAGAGGAATTTTTTTAAAAAATTGCATCTTCATAAAAATAATACAAAACTTTTTATAAAGTAGTCCCAGTTTGTAGTGTATTGGATTACTATCCTAAAATGTATTCACTTATACCCAATTAATTTGTTAAACCTGAAAAGTTTAGCCCAGGTTTCCTAGAGAAAGAGACCAGAGAAAAGATTTAGTTGTGAAAAGTTTTTTGGGAGAATGTGTTGTCCCGAAGCAAACAGCAGCATAAGACAGAACAAAGCAAGGAAGGAGGAAGAAAAATGCAAGAATAAGCTGGCCAATGCTCTAGGCCAGAGGTGTCAGACTCATTTGTCCAGTGAAAATGAGTCTGACACCCCTGCTCTAGGCACTTTATTTTCAATAATTTGAAACAAAATTTTTAATGCATCCCAGATGTTTCTTTTCCTTCACTTTTTATGCCAATAGGTAGAAGTTTACCTATAGGTAAACAGGTCAGTGTGCTGGCAGAGAAATGTTGAGGTGGGAAGGGAGAAGCCATGGCATGGGTCTGAGAAGAGGTCGTAGCTTATACGTGTGTTCTCCACCGAGGTAACGGAAATGCAATGTGAAACAACAGGATCTGAGAGGTTTCGAACTTCTGCATAAGAGGGAATAGAAACAACAGCCAACGAGATGAACATAAGTTGATTTACTGAGTTAGGAAAAAATTCTGTATAGTGTTTTTCCGTAAAATAAAAGACACGGTTTTCATCTTCACCAATAACTTTATTGATTTGGATATTTTGAATATGCTGGCTATTTCCCACCTTATATACATTGATTGTTCTAAATTAATGATTTGATGTGATTGCTATCAATTCAACTGGCCCAGCCAACCGTGGAGGATTGTCCAGTGAGAAATCTCCAGCACAAAACTTCACAAATCACTTTTACATGTTTGATCAGTCACAGCAACTCTTTTCCATAAACTGAATAAATATGTTTTGGTGTTTCAGTTGAAATAATAAAGTATAATATGCCAAAATGTCACTTATTCTCTTTCATCTTAATATTAAAATGGCTACACAAAAATTCACAAATTTTGATAATTTTTTTAATGTACACCGGTGTGAGAGCTGTAACAATACAACTTAACAAAATTGTTTTGAGTGAAGTAATATATATTACATAATTTTCATCTACTGATGCGCAATTATGCAGAGATAAAATTGACTAGAGATAAGCCATCCAAGGTAGAATCTTCTCTATGATACTTTTGTCAAATGAATATTCAGTATTTATGTTAAAGCTTCCACACAGAGGGAATTTGATTCCTTTATGTCTTAGGAAAATGCATCCTATTCAGAAACAACTCTAGTTGTTCCTAATGCTGGGGTTGAAATGTGTCTCCTTAATTTCCAATGGCTATTTCTTAGTCCAATCACAAATATATAAAATAAACATAATACCTCTTTCACATTTTAATTATTTAAAGATAACTATTATTTCACATTCCAAGTTTCCTTTATATAGTTACAACTATTCATCACCTTTCATAATTCCTATGATGTAGTTTCTAGATCACTATCTCCCTAAACCAGTTCTGCATATCCTGAACTTTATCATGTTCTTATTAAACTGTGACATCCAAATTTTATAATGCAGCTATGGATGATTATAGTGCAGATTATCTGGTAATCTTGTGTTTTTCCCTAAATCAGTAATTCTTCTCATGAAGCATCTTTTGGGGTGGCAGTTCTGGCCCACTGATAATATTTATTAACTTACAGTCAACTGAATATCATGGTGTCATAAAATAACTGAAAAAAAGTTTCTTCCCACCTTTCTCCATAGTTTAAATTGTATTTTTAGCTCAAAGCTCTTCATACATTATTCTTTCTCATATTCTCACCCTTTCTTTCCCCTCTTTCCCCTATCATATTACAAAAATAAGATATTGATGTCTTTGTCCAAGAAGCTGATAAATTGTTAGAACAGGTTAAGAAATATGGCTCATCTCTAGTGATAGACTTTAGATTAAAATCAATTAATTTTTGATCATTCTAGTTCAATGAATGTTTTCATCATAGATTATTCAGCCTAAATCATTTCTTTTCCAAATAGGCATAAGGAATTCATTTGGTTGTACTGAATAAGTACCTTTGGTCAAACTTTGTAACCAATATGATGAACATAATATCAGCATATAACAACAATATAAAGATAGTTTTGTCTTGAATTAGTGCCACTTGCCATTATCTTTCCTAAACATTCAAAAGCCAGTACACGTTTGAAAATATAAACATTTTCTTAAATTGCATTTTCCCTTATATCATCAATATTTTAGGATGGAAATATTCTGTCACATTTTATCACTTACTTTTCCTTTTCAATAAAAATAAACTGCAAATCAGAAGTAACTTGTTCCTAACTGGAAATGACCTTATAAAAATGGTCTTTTTTTTCCAATGGTGAAGATAAATAATTATAATAAAGATTTGCACACAATAATTTAGAAGTCAGAAATGAAATTTTACATTTTTACCTTTATTTTAGTTACCTTATATTTGTTTCATTACCCCACTGATTGTTCTTTACTATTAATTTATTATAAATTTTTTACTTCCTTCATCTTAATTCTTTGTTTCATTTTAAAGATTTATTTATTTATTTTTAGAGTGGGGAGAGGGGAGGAGAAAGAGAGGGAGAAAAATGTCAATGTGTGGTTGCCTCTTGTGCTCCCCTACCTGGGGACCTGGCCTGCAACCCAGGCATGTGCCCTGACTGGGAATCAAACAGGGGCCCTTTGGTTCACAAGCTGGTGCTCAACCCACTGAGCCACCCCAGCCAGGGCATTTTTTATCTTATTTCTCTTTTAAAGTTGACTTGCCACTGTTACCCTCTTTCTCAATTCTCTTTCATCCTTTTGTTCTTCCCTGTACTTATTTTAACCACACAGAATGTATACATTTATTACTTAAATAAAGAATGAAGAAAATCAAGCCAGTCTTTCCCTGTTTTCTCTACATATATTCTATTATACAGTATGCTACCAGATTTCATTTTTGGCATCTAACTGTAAAGAACATTACCATCCTATACAACCGGTAAAAACAAAAATCATCATCATCATTATCTTATTAACATTCTATATAAATAACAAATTATTTCTTTTGAAGCACTTTAAAAATAAATTTTCATTTTTTATGTCAATTGATCTATGTCTCTTTTTTCATATTCCATGATTTACCTTAAAATTGGCATTTGATTGCAACTAAAGACCTATAACTAATGTATTTTTCACTCTGCCCTATTATAAAGAGAAAAAGTTCCACAATCACATCAATTAATTAAATATTCAAGGTAATTTAACAAATGTGATAGTATATGGAAATTATAACACATGTGAAAGTAACGAGGGCCATATTACCATGATTAATTTCATATATAATTCCAAAGTAATTAATTACTATTATGACATTATTTTAAAATTATATTTTTATATAATATCAATTGGGCATGTTAGAAATTTTACTTCATTTACTACATTTTATGTCAAAACGTTATAGTTAGCTAGAAGTCAGTATTCTTTCCTTTTATAATTCTTCTTAGTATATTAATAATTTAAATCATTTTTTATTTATGTGAATAAAAATGGAATACTTAATCTGTTACCATTCAAAGTTAATGTAGGTATAAATTACAAAGCATTTTCTATTTTCCTCTAATTTCTTTTGAGTTATAATTGTAATGTTCTACTTTCTTTGTACATTTAATTTTCCTTAAACATTTCTGTATAGTAATACTGAAGAAACAAATGTTTAGAGGAAAACTAAGGATATTTTTTTCCTTTACTCATTTATTAACTCATTTAGCACATATGTATTGAACTCATACTTCTCTGAGAGCATAACTAAGAAGAAAACAAAATATTTTGACAAAGTCTCATTTCAGTGGACAAGCGATCTCTTTTGGTGAAAAAACGTACTGAAAGAAATATTGTGTTATCACTTGGATGGCCCTACCTTCAAGTTTGCTGGCAACAATCCTGATTTGTGCCAGTTCCCTGCTGTCCATCTGATTAGCACACCTTTCACACTCATAAATGTACACTTTTGTCAGATCAGTTACATGTTCTCCCTAGGTAATGGACCCCAGTGTTCAAATTAGGGAGGCAATACCTGGCAATCAATCATATACGTTCTTATATACATAAAAATATTAGTCCGAAGTTCAAGTTTCATGGCAGTTGTCCATAAGTGATCCTATCTGCCTAGATGCCTCACTAATAAACAGGATTTTTATTATATTTACATTCCTACCCTAGATTCCCAAACAGTTCAGCTTTTCCTATAATTACATTAGCCTCGGACACTATACCATTATTTTGCATTGAATAATTAATTACAGGGAGAGATACGTCCTCCTCTGAATATCCCCAGTTATAACTCGGGGCAGCTTTCTGGAATCTAGACACCATCAAACCCAGGACATGAATTATTTTTCATTGTTCACAAATTGCTGTGATATTTTTAATTCCTGGAATTATGAATCCTTTTAACATTTTTGTCATTCTAGAATAAAATAATACACTTCAATAAACTTTGTACACTGTGGATTAGAAATGGTGCTTTATCATTACCGTTATTATTAGTCATAGTATTATTAATTTGGAAACTGAGATATAGCTGAGCTAGTTCTATGCCCAATTATATTTTCTCTAGTTTGATATGTCATCATGCCAGATATTGAAATCACAAAATACAACTCATCTAAAGTTGTCTTAAATTTTAAGAAAAACTGTCTTTGTTATCTCCATATGTAAATATTTTATAAGTTTTGATGCTGTTGTGAATGTGATAATTTAATTTTAAGGTTTCATTTTTTAGTATTTTTTATAATGCTATTACAGTTGTCCCTATTTTCCCCTTTACCCCTCTCTACCTGGTACCCCTCTTCCCTCCAGTAATCCCCCCTCTCACTTCATATCCACGGGTTGGACATATAAGTTATTTGGCTTCTCCATTTCCTATACTATTCATAACATCTCCCTATTTTTTGCCTACAAATTATGCTTCTTAATCCCTTTACCTTTTCTCCCATTATCACCCTTTCCCCTCCCTGCTGATAACCTTCTATGTGATCACCATTGCTATATATCTGTCCCTGTTCTAGTTGTTTGCTTTGTTTTTGTTTTTATTTAAATTCAGTTGTTGATAGCTGTGATTTTGTTGTCATTTTATTGATCATAGTTTTAATATTCTTTTTGTTAAGTAAGTCCCTTTAACATTTCATATAATATGGGCTTGTTAATGATGAACTTCTTTAGCTTTGCCTTGTCTGGAAAGCACTTTATTTGCCCTTCCATTCTAAATGATAGTCTTCCTGGATAGAGTAATCTTGGTTGTAGGTTCTTGTTTTTCATCACTTTGAATACTTCTTGCCAATCCCTTCTTGCCTACAAAGTTTCTTTTGAGAAATCAGCTGGAAATCTTATTGGAACCCCTCTGTAGGGTAACTCTTCTCTTGCTGATTTTAAGATTTTTTATCTTTAAACTTTGGCATTTTAATTATGAGGTTTCTCAATGTTACACTCTTTGGGTCCAACTTGTTTTGTACTGTGCTTCCTGGACATATATGTCTATTTCCTTTGTCAAATTAGGGAAGTTTTCTTTCATTATTTTTTCAAATAAGTTTTCAATTACTTGCTCTGCCTCTTCTCATTCTGGCATCCCTATGATTCAGATGTTGACACTTTTGGAGATGTCCCAGAGTCTTCTTATTCTCTCCTCTTTTTAAATCCTTTTTTCTTCATTCTGTAGTGATTGACTGTGTATTCCTTCCTTATGTTCCAAATCATTGATTTGAACTCCAGCTTCCTTCCCTTTGCTGTTAGTTCCCTGTGAATTTTTCTTATTTCACTTAGTGTGGTTTTGTTTCTTCCCTTGTGCATTTGCAGTACTCAGTGAGGTCTTTAAGCATCTTTATCACCAGTGTTTGAACTCTGTATCTGATAGGTTGGCTATCTCCATTTTGCTTACTTCTTTTTCTGGAGTTTTCAACTATTCTTTCATTTGGGCAACATTTCTTTGTCTCCTCAATTTGGCAGCCTCCCTGTGTTTGCTTCTGTGTATTGAAAAGAACTACTTTGACTCTGTCTTGGTGTACCTGTTAGGTTGTAAGGGAAAGAGCATCAGGTACTCACCAGGATGGGGCAACCTGCTTTGCAACTTTGTGGCACTGTGTGGGGGAGTGGCCAGAGAGTGAACAATGCCACTTGCTAGGTTCTTGCTCCATTTCCAATCACTTTCTCCACTTCTTGTGTTCAACTGGTACTCTTCTACCTGCTGCCCCGGTGCTGAATCCCAGAGTGGGTATATTTGCTTACTTTCTAGGGCCATGTGAGTCCTTTAAATGGACTCTCCTGAGGGACCAGCAGTTTCTTCCACTGCCCCAACCCCCACTGGTTTTTACAACCAGAAGTTATGAGGCTTTATTTTCCGAGGCAGTGGAATCAGGTTGCATGATCTGGCCTGGGGCTAGGATGGCTGGATCCCCAGGTGTCCCTCCTGAATTTTATCAATTACAGGTGAATGTGGGACCACCTGTTCTATTGGCCGTCACCACCACCACATCTCATCCTATCCATTCCAGCTCCCTGCCTCTGACCCTCCGACCTGTCTGGATGAATATTTCTTCTTTAAATCCTTGGTTGTCAGACTTCCATAAAGTTCAATTTCCTGGCAGTTCTGGTTGTGTTTTGTTTTGAGATTAGTTGTGATCTTTCTCATGGTTGTATGAACAGAAGTATGTCTATTTATGCCTCTATCATGTCTGGAAGTCCAGGTTTCATTTTTTTAAATCCTCACCCCAGGATGTTTATTGGTTTAGAGAAAGAGGAAGGAGGAGACAGAGAGAAAGAGAAACATCAATATAAAAAAGAAACATAGATTGATTGCCTCCCATATTGGCTCCCCCCAGGTATCAAACCTGCAACCTAAGTATGTTCCCTGACCAAGAATTGAACCCACAAACTTTTTGGTGGAACAACACTCCAACTAACTGAGCCAGCTGATGAAGGCAAGATATTCCATTTTTAGTGTATAAAAATGCAACTGATTTCTATCTGTTGATTTTATATCCTGATATATGTATAATATAATATAATATAATATAATATAATATAATATAATATAATATAATATAATATAATACAATATATAATAATTAGTTCCAAGATTTTTGGATGAGTCTTTACTAGCATCTTGATAAGATGCTATCATCTGCAAATAACAACGGTTTTACTTCTTTCTAATTTGCGTGCCTTTTTTGCAGTGACTCTCCTTATTGCTCTAGCTAGGACTTCTGGTATTATGTTGAATAAGAGCAGTGAATGTGCTCACCTTTATTTCTTCTGATCTTAGAGGAAAAGCTTTCAATTTTTCACCATTGAGTGTTGTGCCTGTGAGTTTATTGTAGGTGGCTGTTATTATGCTGAGGTATATTCTTTCTATACCCAATTTGTTGAAGGTTTTATGATTAAAGGATGTTGTATTTGGTCAAATGTGTTTCTGTATCTATTGAGATGATCATACGATTTTATCCTTCATTTTATTAATGTGTTACATTATATTTATTTACTTGTATATGGATCACAGAGATAAATCCCACTTGGTCATTGTGTCTAACTATGTATGTATGTCTGTATGTCTGTATGTATGTGTTTATATTCTCACCAGAGGACAGGTTCATTGATTTTAGAGAAAAGGAGGGACAGAGAGGGGAGTGAAACATTCATGTGAAAGAGAAATCTTAGTTGGTTGCCTCTCACATGTGCCCCGACCTGGGAGACAAAACCTGCAACCTCCGTGCATGGCCTGACCAGGAATCAAATCTGAAACCTTTTTTTTGGTTTGGGGGGTGATTCTCCAACTGAATGACAACAGCTAGGGCTATACTCCTTTTTAATGTGTAGTTGAATTTCATTTGCTAATATTTTGTTAAGAATTTTTGTTTCGATATCCATCAGGGATATTGGTCAATAGTTTTCCTTTCTTATAGTATCATTACCAAGCTTTGGTATCAGGGTAATACTGACCTCATAAACTGTTTGGAAATGTTCTCTGCTCTCAATTTTTGGGAAGCATTTGAGAAAAACTGGTTTTAAATATTTTAGTAAAATTCACAGGTGAAGCCATCTGGTTCTGGGGTTTCTGTGTTGGGAGGTTTTTAATTACTGATTCAATCTCATTACTCCTAATTGGTCTATTCAGATTTTCTCTCTCATCCTGATTCAATCCTTGTGGATGTGCTTCTAGAAATTTATGTTTCTATGTTATGCAGTTTGTTGACATATAATTGCACATAGTTTATTATAAGTTCAGTCATTTTCAAAAACATCCTGATGGGGCCTCAAAATTTTAAAGTAGAACTAATATATCATACAGGAATTTCACTTTTGGGTATATATCCAAAAGAAATAAAATAGATGGCAGAAATTTAATGGTAAACCAAAATGGCAGAAATCTGAAGAAAAAAGTTGTGTATTTTTTTTTCCATATTGTAGGTTCTTGTAAGTTAAGTGGTGAGACTTCTTTGTTGTTCAAACTTACTTGAATCTTACCTTGTCACAGTGTATAAACTCTTTTATGATCTTCAATTTTGTACTATTTGTATTATTTACTCTAATTAATGGCAATATTTTGTAATCTTGACAAGGATAAGTAACTGCCAGAAATTCTATTTCTTCCCTATGAAGGAAGATAGTCACATTTTATATGGAGGATTTTTTTTTTAATTGTTGTTCAATTACAGTTGTCTGTATTTCCCCCCATTAGTCTCCCCTCCCCTACCCCCTCAACTCCCACTTTCAGCCCCCCATTGTCTTTGTCCATGGGCCCATTATACATATACCTTGACCCTTGCCTTTCTTTCCCCTGTTATCCTCCTTTGACCTCCCCTCTGCTCACTGTCAGTTTGTTCTTTATTTCTACATCTGGGGTTCTATTTCACTTACCTGTTTGTTTTGTTGATTAAGTTCCACTAACAGGTCAAATCACTTGGTACTTGGGTTTCTATAAAAAATAAACATATGATGTGGATAGAAAGATATAATATACAATAGAGAATAAGATGTGTTATTTCTACCATATATAATTAGAATTATTATTGTCTATTTATTTGTTTATATTGCTATCATTATTTAAATATTATTTAAATCTGCTCTGTCAAAAAGTGTATTTATTACGTATCTGTTCAGACCCAAAGATTTAAGAAAAAGGCACTAGCGTAAGTTCAAGCATTTACTCTCAGTGCTCAAATGCACTTGCTTTAAAGATAGACTATATTTTCTACATGGTGTATATAACAGAAATAGTATCTTCCTGATATCCTTGGAGTTGTTTTTTAAAGTTTCCAATTAGGACACCAGTAAAAATTCACAATGCAAATTATACAACATGAATTAATCTTTATTATGAATAAAATGCTTTTTGAAGATAAAAATTATAAATGTAAGAGAATTAAACTATTCTTAGACTAGCTTTCATTGTATGAACTAAAATTTAGTTTTTCCCTAAAAAAATGAGGTTATTTATTAATAGAGATGAAGGTAAATTCTGCTTTTTAACTCTAAGGAAGCTATCGCATGAAACACACCAATTGATGTGATGGTCTATAAGAAAATTGAAAGAATATTTAATTGCACTTCAGTTACAAATTATGTTGCTGTAGTGAAAGCAGTATTCAAACAGTGTTTTATCATGAGCTAGCCATATTATTTTATTTAGTCCTTCAAAGAAAATGAACAGTAATAAATATATTATTTAGGTAATACTGTTCTTTCCAGTAAAATCACAAATGAATGAAATAACCATATAATTAGAATCTTGCATTTTACCAAATGGAGCATATTTAATAGTCATAACAATTAGTTGAGGAAGCTGAAACAGGGAACCATAATCATACTAAATAAAATTCTTCAGGAAAAGAGCTTTGCATTTTAGATACTTTACTTAATGTGACCATAGTCTAATAGCTAAATGCACTGAGACATTAACAAAAGTAAATGCAAGCGTTCACAGAAGCCACGCCAAATAAAGGATAAATTTAATTGTGAGGAGAATATCTAAACATGTTGTTTATCATAAAATAATACTCTATTTCTATTTTTCATTTTTATTAAATTTATTGGAGTTACTGATTAATAAGATCATATAGGCTTCCAGTGTACATTTCTATATACATGATCTGTACATTGCATTATGTGCCCCCTACCCAAAGTTAAATCACCTTTTGTCACCATATATTTGGCCTCTTTACACTTTACTATTTCCCCACCTCCTTCCCTCTGGTAGACCATATTGTTGACTGCGTCTATGAGTTTCAGTTTTATATCCCACATACGAGTGAAATCATACTGTTCTTAGCTTAGCCTGACTGACATATTTCACTTAGCATAATATCTCAAGCTCCTTTCCTATTGTCTCGAATGGCAGAATTTTATTTTTTCTTATGGCTGCATAATATCCTATAGTATATATGTACCATATCTTCTTTTTCCTTCCTCTATTGCAGGATACTTTGGGTGTCTCAATGTCTTGGCGACCGTGAATAATGCTGCAGTGAATATAGAGGTATGTATATATTTGCTAATAAATGTTTTTGAATTACTGGGGTAGATATCCAGAAGAGGGTATGCTGAGTCTTATGGTAACTTTATTCTTTTTTTAACTATATTTTATTTATTATAC
Source organism: Micronycteris hirsuta (assembly GCA_004026765.1). NCBI lineage: Eukaryota > Metazoa > Chordata > Mammalia > Chiroptera > Phyllostomidae > Micronycteris > Micronycteris hirsuta. The sequence continues at coordinate 17,778 of PVJI01013833.1, forward strand.
AGTTGTCCCAATTTTTTGCCTCTTTATCCCACTTCCGCCCTGCATCTCCCACCCTCCAGCATCCCCCCTCTCAGTTCATAGCCATGGGTCACATATATAAGTTTTTTGGCATCTCTATTTTCTGTCTATTTTCTACCTACCAATTATGATGCTTATTTCCTGTACCTTTCCCCCCATTCTTTCCTTCCCCACTGTTAACCTTCCATGTGATCTCCATTTACGTGATTCGGTTCCTGTGATTCCCACCAGCAGTGAATGAGGGTTCCTTTTTTCCCACAACCTCTCCAACAGTCGTTATTACCTTTCTTATCTATGACAATAGCCATTGGAACAGGTGTGAGGTGGTATCTCATTGTAGTTTTGATTTACATTTCCCTAATAGCTAATGAAGTTGAGCATTTTTTCATACATCTGTTGGCCATCTGTATGTCTTATTGGGAGAAGTGTCTCTTCAGTTCTTCTACCAATTACTTTTTAATTGGACTATTTGTTTGATGTTGATATGTATGAGTTCTTTATTTATTTTTCATATTAACCCCTTGCCAGAGATGTTGACTGCAAATATCATCTCCCATTTGTTTGTCTGCTTATTTTCTTGGCAATTTCTTTTGCTGTGCAGAAGTTTTTTGTTTGTTTGCTTGCTTTTAGTTTCATGTAGTTCCATTCATTTATTTTTGCTTTACTTCCCTTGCTTTTAGGGCCAAATTTATAAAATGTTCTCTAAGACCACGGTCCATAAGTTTAGTACATATTTTTTTTTCCATGCCATTTATTGTTGTAGATCTTATATTTAGGTCTCTGATTCATTTATAATAAATTTTTGTACATAGGGATGAACTTTAATCTAGTTTCCTAGCAACAGTTTTAGAAGAGACTCTTCTCCATTTTATGTTTTTGGCTCCTTTGTAAAAAATATTTGTCCCTATACATTTTTTTTTTAATCTGGTCTCTCAATTCCATTCCATTGGTCTGTGTGTCTGCTTTTCTGCTAATACCATGTTGTCTTGATTATTGTAGCTTTGTATATAATTTGAAGTTGGGTAGTGTGTTACCTCTGGCTTTGTTCTTCTTTCTTAGGATTGCTTAGGCTATTTGAGGTCTTTTGGGGATCCATACAAACATGATGAAGTTTTAAAAATTTTTTGAAAAATGTATAAAATATACTGTTTTTTTTATATACTAACAATGAAACTTCAGAAATAGTGGGAAAAAAATCCTTTTTTGCAATTGTAACAAAAATATTGAAATACCTAGGAATAAAGTTAACAAATAATGTAAAGGACCTATGTATGAAGATTGCAAACTATTATTTTTATTTATTTATTTATTTATTTATTTATTTATTTATTTATAAGAAGCATGTCTTTATTTCTTTGGAATGTACAACCTGAAAGGGTTTTTCTTTTTCTTTTCTCCTTTGTATTGTTGTTCGAGTACAGTTGTCTACATTTCCCCCCACCACTCCTCTCTACCACAGCCATCCCCATCTCCCTCCCCTGATTCCAGCCTCCCTTGTCCATGTGTCCTTTATAGTTGTTCCTGAAAATCCTTCTCCCCTTCCCCCTGTTATCCCCTCCCACTTCCCCTCTTGTTTCCGTCAGATTGTTCTTAATTTCAATGTCTCTGATTATATTTTGCAGGCTTGTTTGTTTTGTTGATTAGATTCCAGTTAAAAGTGAGATCATATGGCATTTGTCTAACAAAGTGTTATTTTAAATGACCGAAAAAGACACAATGAAATGAAAAGATATTCCATGTTCATGGATTGGAAGATTCAACCTAGTTAAAATGGCCATAGCACCCAAAGCAATATACAGATTTAATGCAATCCCCATCAAAATCTCAATACTCTATTTTTAGAATGAGACTTAAGTATATTTAGAATTTTTATGCTATTGAATTATGTTAATGGGCAGTGAAAATGATTAATAATTCTCATTTCTACTTGTAAAACAAAATTTGTAAAGTCAAGCATGGTATTATTACAAAAATGCAAAAGAAATTTCACAATCATTCAAACGAATTCAAGATATTTTGTGAGTATTTTCAAGAAATTTTCCTAAGAATTTAAAGCCTATAACATATACAATATGACCTATAAATGAGAGTCAGTAGATGACTATATTTCCAACACACAGTGAGTCCAGTCATCTACCAACTGACAATATTATACCAATGAGCCTGGCTGGTGTAGCTCAGTGGATTGAGCGCAGGCTGGGAACCAAGTGGTCCTGGTTCGATTCCCAGTCAGGGCACATGCCTGGGTTGCGGGCCAGGTCCCCAGTGAGGGCCATGTGAGAGGCAACCACACACTGCTGTTTCTCTCCCTCTCTTTCTCCTTCCCCTCTTTCTAAAAATAAATAAATAAAATCTTTTAAAAATTATACCAATGAGAGAGATAAAGATAATAAATAGGTTCCAATATATTTACTTTCATTCAACCCAAAACACTTGGTGAATAATTCTTGACATTTACTTAACAAATGTGTGCTGCTACAAAGGTTTCCAATATATCAACCATTCCTACAACATTTCATTTTACTAAATTCTATGTAAAAGACTGTTACAACAAAAGTATTCTATATAATTTTATAACATAAATCTAAACTGAGTTTTTAACATACATTCTAATGATATAATACAGTCTACAGTCTGTATAAACCCTGTATAATTCCATGTATATGTACAAATGTAAAATAATGTAAATAAACCCCATAATATTAAAAAATGCAACTTATTTACTAAGGAAGGCAATTAAAAGCCAAGTTGTATTTTTTTTCTTTTTCTATTTTGACAACAGATCTTGACTTGGCTATAGGCAATTATGTTTTTTTTTTTTCCATCTCTGGACCCCAAAGCACTGAAAGAAACATGAGGACCTTTTTAAATATAAGGTATTTCTTTTCTTATATACCTAACACATTTTATCACTCACCACTAGAGGTAAGTTTAGGTGAAATAATCTTAGAATGTCTAATTAGAATAAAATGTTACCACTGAAAATTCACTTTGGAATTTTACATCTACACAGCTGAGGAAAATGATCAGCACACTTCAGAATCTAAAAGAAATTCATAACATATTTTCTATGAAATTGCATTTCTGGAAGATAAAGTTTTCAAAATAGTGGAAGAGAAGCATACACAGATGTGCTGTATCCTTTTCTTCTCTGTGAATTTTCATTGGTCCTTCTTTGCACTGTCTCAGGATCTGATGATCAGGTCTTGAATAAATGACATTTGGCCATAATGTTGCTTTTATTGAGAATCATTTAGTCATATCTAGCTTGGGAAAAATAATGTGCTAAATGCATAGAAATTTCTACATAGAGATGGAGAAGCAAAGTTTTAGAAAATAATAACTTATATTATTAATAGTTATTAATTACCAAGTAATTATAAGTTTATTTTAAGTCAGACAATAGACATACATTTTCTCATTTAATCCTCATAGTAAGTGTTTAGTTGTTATTGTCATTCAAATTTCACACAGTATGAGAGCTCAACCATTTGATTATATGGCCCACACTCACTTGCTGAGAGTTTCTGATATGCAGTAGCTAACAGAGGGTAGGAGCATATATTTAGGCTAGCATGTGTTCTCTACATATATATCACCAAAATTTCCATTAGAATTTCATCAATATTCTAAGAAGCTACAACAGGTTAAGAAACAAGCAATCAAGATATTGTGATTAGAAACAGATACTCAAACCAAGACCGAGATACCAATAAATTATTTCAACACATAAATAGGAGAGATAGGGGAAGATTATTTATTTATAATTTTCCTCTTTTAAAAAATCTTACTGTGGGTGAGGTTGGAGATTGGCAGTTATAACTTTAAAGTAAAACCCAGACTAATTCATAATATGTAGAGATCATTAAGAATATGCCTCTTTATTGGTTCCTTACCTCTCTCTTTGTGCTATTCTTTTCATACAAATTATGTTTTTAGACACTGCGTGCTCTTCAACACAGATTTACATTTATTTTATGCAGTTGCCATTTTAATCAGATAGCAAAAAATAATAATGTATATTAGTTATCTCTTCTAGTATTCTTTGTTTCTTCATTTGGCTTCCACTTACTGTCTAGAGTTATTTCTTTTCAACTGGAAGAACTCCTCTTAGTATTTCTTATAGAACAGGTAAGTTAGTAACATCAGAGTTATTGCTTACCTGTGAACAGAATTAATTTCTTCTTCATTTTTGGGAACGCCATTTTCCTGGGTATAGAATTCTTGGTTAACTGTCTTTCCTTTCAGCAATTTGAATATGTCATCTCACTTACCCATGGTCTTTGTGGTTTGTGATAAGAACTCAGTAGTTTAGCTTACTGAAGATCACTTGTATATGATGTTTCGTTTTTCTCTTGGTCCTTTCTAGGTTTTCTTTTTGTCTCTGGCTTTTGACAGTTTAATTATGACACATCTAGGCATGGATATCTTTGATTTTATCTTACTTGAGATTAATTAATCTTTCAATCAAATTTGGTGAGTTTCAACCATTATTTCTTCACATATTTTTAGACACTTTTTCACATTTCTCCTGCTAGTATTTCCATTATATATGACAGTGTCCGGTAGGTCTCTGTAGACCTGAACTAACTCTACAAAGTCTGTACTCTTCGATTAATTTCCAGAATTCTGAAAAAGTTGAATTCTTATAATTTTTTCAGGGTTCTCATTGTTTTTATGGATGAGTATATTTTTAAACATCCTTATTGAGGCATTGTGAAGTACTTCTCTCAACACAGTTTTGATTTAGCAAAAGTCATTCATTTAAGTACAGCAGTTCAGGTGGTTGAAAACAGTTGGAATTTGAAATCCACATTGAGGATTATTACCACTTGCTTTTAGGAAGGTATGATCTTATATTTGCATTGTTATCTTTGACTCCAAAAACTAGAGCCTCTTCCATGTTTAAAAACAGTAGTTAGTGTTTCTTAATTTACTTACAATTTTATTCAATGAGGTCATCTCTTGAACCTAAAGTCTGGGAGAACAACTTAATTCTGTTTCAATAGGTCCTCAAATAATATTTCTAACCACAATTACTGTAAACCAACACTTTCTTTAGTTTTACTATGACAAAATAATAATTTGTTTTGTCTTGAATTGTCTTGCATATTAAAGGTCCCAGAGAATGAGTGCCATGGTAATTTGGATTTGACACTAGGGTCCTGTTTATATTCTGAAAAGGAAATTTCTCCACAAGTGTGCTTTGGAAAATATTTTTTTTTAAGATTTTATTTATTTATTTATAGACAGAGGGAAAAGGAGGGAGAAAGAGAGGGAGAGAAAGAGCAATGTGTGGTTGCCTCTCACATGTCCCTCACTGGGGACCCAGCCTGCAACCCAGGCATGTGCCCCTACTGGGAATCGAACCGGGACTGCTTGGTTCCCAGCCCACGCTCAATCCACTGAGCTAAACCAGCCAGGATGGAAAATATTTTAAATTATGTTTTATTGATTGTGCTATTACTGTTGTCCTGATTTTTCCACCTTTGCCCCCTACCACCCAGCACCCTACACTCCCTCAGGCAATCCACCTACCATTTTATGCCCATGGGCTCTGCATGTAAGTTGTTTGGCTACTCCATTTCCTACTGTACTTTACACCCCCATAGCTATTCTGTAACTACCTATTTGTACTTATTAATCCCCTCAGTTCCTCACACATTTTCCCACAACACCCTCCCATCTGGCAACCAACTAAAATGGGACATGATTAATAATACTTCATATGACAAAGAAAATTGAGGATTTACTCTAAAAAATAAAGGGGAGGCAGACCACTCAGACCTGAATAGTTCTGTGAATGCCAAACTCATGTCTGGTATTTCAAACCTGATGTAGGCACCTGAAAGGTTTTGCTTGGGAGACTTCATGGTAAGATGTCTTCCCCACACAAGATTTTTCAACAGCCCGTGCATTGCAGTTTTCTGAAAAATGCTTCGGTCAAGGACTCAGTTTTCTGATTTCAGATAAGTCATTCTCATACACATATTTGCATTCTTATCCCTGGCACCATCACTCAGGGTCTCCTTACGTAGTCCTTAGCTGAAACATTATTCTCCTCTTTGACTCAGCACATTTCTATTCCCAGCCCCTTCCCCTTCTTTTTGCCTAAGCTCCATAAAAAGATAGAAGTACCTTCTTCAGGACTCATTGCCTTGGAGTTAATTAGTCTCATCTGTACTTCATCCAACTGAACCCCACATGGTACCGTTACATGGGAAAAAATAGATCCCTGAGGAGCCAGGGCCTCTTTTTGTCTCTTTATTGTACTGTCACAGTAAGCAGATAACGGCTTGATTATAACTTTGTGTTTGAATTGCCATCTTAATTGACCAGCTTAACACGGTTTGCTTGAAAATAGTCATCAAATCTAGTCCCTCTTCCTGAAATAAAATTAGTGAGCATTGGAATTTTGAGTTCTACTGTATCCTTCAAGGAGTCAAACATATATTATAGTTTGCCTGATACAACCAGCTTAATTTCAAAAGTTATGTTCAGTAAAAGCTCATTTTATGGTTGGCAGCAAAATTTTCATAGTCTACAGAAATTCAGTTTATTTTTTCTTCTTCCTTCCTAAATAAACACTTGTCATGAGAATCTTCTCCAATTTTTATGTGCTTAATATCTATACAAGTTTTCTAATTCATTAATTAAAAGAAACAGATTCATAGAAAGTTTTGAGAATTCATGTAATTCTTAGAACAGAGCCTTAATACTTGCTATTTTCTCTTTTGTTCTGTCTCTGAAGCCCACATTATATAAAGTACGTTCACGGTGTTATACAATTTCTACTTAAATTATTCTTCTCTAGTCATTATTACTATACCATCAGACCATACTAAAGGTGTTCCTTTTTTATCCATAGCTTTGATTTGCTTCTTTAGTGTCTATTTGAGTGATAAAGCCACAGCAATTTGAAAAAAATGAAAACAGGTGGCAGGAGATAGCGGTTCATTTTTGTCATCTTCTCTTGAGGAAAACTGTGAGGAATGGTATAGAGGAAGTTTCTTTCAAAATAAGGATTGATCTCCACAAGACATATCCCCTTCAACCACCTTCATTGCCTCTAGATCTGTGACCAGATTTAGGTCTCAGTATCACCAAGTGAAAAAGTACACATTCCACTCCATCTTTATTGGAGTTCACGAAATATGCTCATTCAGATCTCAGGGTCTCATTTTTTCCAAAAAATACCATCCTAAATTTTACATAATAAATATTGTGACACTGGTAACTCAACCAACATCATAACTCTATAAATAGTATGATTATAATCCATGTTTCGTTCTTATTCAACTTGACCTGGACCTAGAGTAAATAAGAGATGTTTGTAAGGCCACCCCAGGAAGACAGTAGTTTCATATCACAACTTGAGCCAAAAAATTAAAAACCTGAGCTTGTCATTTTTGTTATGTTAGTGCTCAAGGGCACTCAAAGGAAGCCATCCCATCTCATAATTCTTGTAATTATCACTATTTCCACAACAGTTGAGTGAGCAGCAACTTGGTCCCCCAAGGCATTTGCTTTAGAGGCACTTAATCACAGTCAACCACAGGTGATAATTTGATTAACAGTGATGTTCCTGCATGCTGAGAATTGCTAGCCTCCCATTTCCCATTGGCAAGATGTTTAAATCCACTTCAAAATTCCTTATTGAGTACCCGTTTTCTGAGCTTACCCCTGAAATTAATTAGTTTGTTGGTCAAGCCCCTGTCAGATGACAAATCAGACCACTATTTCTGACAAAGAAACATTTGTAGAAAATAATTTTAAACAAGTTGTTTGAAAATTGAGAAGGCAAAAAGAAAACACTGAGTTTATACAGAGGTAGAAAATGTAAAACTAGCTACTCCACTTATAGCTGAAGGAACAAAAGTAAGATATTGGATCTAATAATACTAAGCAGTGTGGAGGAATTGTCCATATCAGATAAGATCTCTACAAAAATGGTTGATGCCAAAAAAAAATTACTGGTAATTCAGGATCTTGGAGAAAGAGATTGAAATATCTGAAGAAAAGGAGGCATCCAACTGTTGCTAGGGCCTCAGAAACTTGAAGAAGAACTCTCATGGAGTTATAACATATTTTATCAAGGAGAAAATACCAGCCTGTGAGACATTAAGCAGAAATGAATTATAGTCACAATACCACTCTTCTCCCGCCTGATCAAGAGTAGTCCTCTCAGTGAGCAGAACTATAAGTAAGACTCTTTGTTACCTACTCAATATGCAGAGAGAATTTGCCTCAAGTGTGAGATATTCAATAATTCCTTGGAAGAGACAAATGCCTAGACAAGATATTTCTGGATTCTGACTGTAAACAGACTTGAAGTTCAGCGATAAGGAAGTCTGTGGATGAAGTATGTAGATGGACCTTTGGACCCAAGTAATTAGAATATTTGTATCTCATGTTAATTTACAGAGGAGATGATCCATCAAAAATGCCTCTCAATAACTAGATGGTTATGAAAATATTATTCAGTCTATCTTTAATCAACCTATTTCTTGTGTAGTACCATAAATAGAGAATGTATGATAATTGGGTTGAAGACTATGCATATACCCAATTACATGGGTTACCTCTCTATAGATTCTTTGCCTACTGCCACTGATGTGTGTGAGATTTTCCAGAAGTATAAATCAATACTGAGTCTTCATCATCATGGCTTGTGAATACTACCCAATTACCTGGTGGCAAGACATTATACTTAAACATTTTCATCTGAGGGAATCCATACATATTCCATACATAATTTTTTTCTTATCCAAAGTGCCTCAGCCAAAACAATCATCTGAAAAAATGCTGAAGGACTGTTTCATATATGTATTACCATTCACAATTTGTTTTAAATCAAAGAATCTATTCTGTGGCCAAAAAATTAACATAGTTGGCTTATGATTTTAAGAATTATTGATTTTGCCATATAATACACCATTTACAAGGAACTTGCCTGATAAAATTTGAGAACAATCTGTTCAAGATTCACCTTAGCCTTGGTCAGGTGGCTCAATTGGTTGGAGTGTCATCCCATACACCAAAAGCTTGTGGGATCAATTACCGGTCAGGACACATACCTAAGTTGCAGGTTTGCTCTCTGGTTGTGGCTCATACGGGAGGCAACTGATCGATGTTTCTCTCACACTGATGTTTCTCTCCCCCTTCTTCTCTCTCTAAAATCAATAAACATATCCTGAGGTGAGGACTAAAAGAAATGTCAGCTTAGATTGTATCTCAAGGTTACCAACATGCAAAATTACAGCAATATCCTCCAGGGTATGTTCAAAGATATAGTGGTCCCCACCATCTAAAATACATGGATCCAGGACACAAAGTAGGAGAAGCAACTGTCACCATCCCTCCCAGTGAACCATTTTAAAAATGTAAGATTCTAGTCTATGCAATATTAGTATAAATATCTTCCTGATTAGTGATCTTGGTTCTAACAAGGGGTCATTTCCTTCAGTGGAATAGGCAAGGTTTTATTGAATATTATGTCAGCTATGGCTGTCATCTGTCTGGTTTGGTTGACTCAGGCCAGTGGAAAAGCAGGGACAGTTACTCTTCTTGAGGTAGTGGCCATGATTACCAGGAGACATTAGGATTACAGACACATGAATCTTGATGGGGGGTTCAGAGGAACTTGATTGGAATACTGAGATTTCACAGAGGTAACTATTACTATTGGCATTTACTTGCATAGTGATACTTATCAAAGGGATATTGCAGCAACTACAATCCAATAAATCCGTGGTTGCTAAAAGCTCAGACCCCCTCAAGGTGGCATTTGGTTAACACTAGCAACCAAACAAACTCAATCAACCAAAGTGCTTGCCATGGATGAAGGGAATTTAGAGTGGTTGATCAATAAGGAAAATGAAAAATACCAGTTAAGTCTCTGGAGCAAATTCACCAGTAACTAGCTTTACCAAACTCTGTATCTTGAGCGTTTTAGGAAATGCTATGTTCCATAATCTTGAAGAGGACTTCTACTGATAGAACTAGTCACTGACTCCTGAAGAAAAATGTAAGGGCTTCTACAAACATACACACATACACATAGTATAAAGGTGTCAAATTATAGCATAGGACTTGGATATAAGTGGGCCTGAGTAGTATTAGGTAAGGAATATGTTAAATACATTTTGTGAGCTTCTCAGATTTACTTGGATTCATTTGTTTCTTATGCACTAACCTCTTTATAATTACCGCTTCCTTGGGTAATGATAGCTCATCACATGATCCAACCTACTTTCTTGTCCTGTCTCAAAGCAAGTGATAAAATTAAATTATTTTAATTTTACTTATCAAGGGAGGACTCACAATGCCAGTAATAAATAATTAATTATGAAAATACACATTTACAGTTAATTTCAATATTAAGACTATGTTAGCTAATTTTAAGTTGATTGTTATATTTACTATTAGACCACCAATGTTAATAAAAGTGTAAATAAGTGCATACACTTAATATTTTATATATACTAATTCTAATCTATATTCAATTGTTAGCACATTCATATTCATCACACTAAACAAAATAACCCTTAAGAATTAAATTTCATATTTAGCTATTTAATTCCATTTAAGTCATATGATTAAAAGAAAAATAAATTTATTTTTATTTCTTGCAGAGGTATCAAAAATATCTTTATCTTGTACAGGTCACAGTTTAATGAGAGCATCCAATAAGGATTCAAAAAATACAGTTGCCTAATAATAATCTACAGTTATGTCAGGACTGACTTAAGATTTAGCATTTATAAGAAATTCAGGTGATACATCACAGTAATAAACATTTAGATATTTATACCAAAATTTTAATTATTTAAAAATATTTTTAAAAATAAAATGTCAAGACAGTCTGGTACTGGCATAAGAACAGGCACATAGAGCAATGGAACAGAATAGACAGCCCAGAAATAAAACCATGTCTCTAAGGTCCATTAATATTTGACAAATTGGGCAGGATCATAAAATGGAGTAAAAATGGCCTCTTCAAAAAATGGTGATGGGAGATCTGGACACCTACATGCAAAAAAATGAAATTCAACCATCAACTTATACCATACACAAAAATAAACTCACGATGAGAAAAAACTTAAATATAAGCTATGATACTATAAAAGTCCTAGAGGAGAACATAGGCAGGAAAATCTCAGATATTCCACTCAGCAATATTCTCACCAATATGTCCCCTAAATCAAGGGACATAAAGGAAAGAATAAACAAATTGGACCTCATCCAAATAAAAAGCTCCTTCATGGCTAAAGGAAACATCAGCAAAATGAAAAGAGACACAACCCAATGTGAAAATATACTTGCCAATGATATCTCAGACAAGGGTTTGATCTCCAAAATATATAAAGAACCCACAAGACTCCACTCCAGGAAGACAAACAACCCAATTAAAAAAAGAGGAAAGGGCCTGAACAGACATTTCTCCAAGGGTACATACAGAGGGCCCAGAGACATATGAAAGGAGGCTCAGCATCACTAGCCATCAGAGAGATGCAAATTAAAACTACAATGAGATATCACTTCACACCGGTCAGAATGTCCATCGTAACCAAATCAACAAACAACAAGAGTTGGAGAGGTTATGGAGAAAAGGGAGCCCTAGTGCACTGTTGGTGGGAATGCAGACTGATGCAGCCACTTTGGAAAACAGTATGGAATTTCCTCAGAAAACTAAAAATGAAACTGGCTTTTGACCTGACATTTCCACTGCTGGGATTATATCCCAAGAATCCTGAAACAGCAATTCAAAAGAACCTGTGCACCTCAATGTTCATAGCAGCACAATTTACAGCAATATCCAAGTGGTGGGAACAGCCTAAGTGCCCATCAGTAAATGAATGGATCAAAAAACTGTGGTACATGTACACAGTGGAATACTACACAGCAGAAAGAAAGAGCTCCCTTTGTGACAGCATGGATGGTACTGGAGAGTATTATGCTAAGTGAAATAAACCAGGCAGTGAAACAGAAATACCATATGATCTCCTCTATAAGTGGAACCTAGTCAACAAAACAAACAAGCAAGCAAAATACAACCAGAGACATGAAAATAAAGAACAAACTGACATTAACCAGAAGGATAATGGGGGAAAATAGGGGAAGGGCCATCAAGCAACATGTATAAAGGACCCATGCGCAAAGACAAAAGAAGCAGGTTGGAAGGTGGGAAGAGTGGTGGTGGGGGGCACGTTGTGGTGAAAATGGAGACAATTGTACTTGAACATCAATAAAATAATAAATAAAATAAAATGTCATATTTGTGCAAGTATTTCTCCATCATAATGAATTTAAGTCTCAGATGAATACTGATTCACTTCTCTTTGGCATTTGGCTTTTGGGCCAAATGCTTACTCGGTATTCCTCTAATTTATCATGTTCTATCCTCAGTAAGAAGAGACAAGTATTTGTGAAATTAATTAATTAGTTAGGGAAAATCCAAATATTATGTTTGCTGTCTATAAATTCTATGTTTATAATGGATTTGAAGTACTATAAATTATATAGTAATAGGAATTACTTGCTACAATTGTACTATTCCTGTCTCAAAATTATAGCAGTGGGTTCCAAATAGGTTCCGTCTTTTTCTTACAATGGTTTTTCCAAGTGTTAAGACAATGCATATAAATATAAAAAAATTCTAATACAAATAAGAAACTGTAAATCCTCACTTTTTGTGGTTCCAAAACTATTAACATATACTAATTCTGACTTTGCATGCTTCTTGTAGTAAAAACCTTTTGATAAATCCAGGTGTCATTGTGATAGTCCATATAAATAGGACTCTAGAATCCTCACTGATCTCTCTGAGGGTTTCTAAATCTTAGATCAAAATCCATAAGCTTGAAAAAAAAAAGTAACTCCTTAGGCTGCAATTGCAAATTTAATGCAAGAGAGAGGAAAATCAGAAATCAAATAACTCAGTTTGAAAATGAAAATCCTGGGCTGGCCGTTATCTGCTCCCCAGAAAGAGCCATAAGCCAATCATTTGTCAGACTTAGGCACCTGGGAGAACTGAAACTTAGTATATCATATTGACTGTTTTAATCAGCTGGAAACTTTCCCCACCAAGGGGAACATTCATTCAATGTAGTTTCTCAGAAACACTAAAAAAGCAGGCTAAATGTAAAAAAACTCATCGTGGCTAATAACATTGTTTAGTTTGACCACGGTAAACACATTTTTTATATTATATCCAAGATATCAGCTCTTATGCAGGTATAATTTTACATTTTCCCCACATATATGCACCTCTAAATACCCTCTCACATATGCATCTTAACATGGAAAAATCTTTTCAAATATCTATTCTACATAGTGTGAATTAGAGTTAGCTGGGGAGACAGGGTAAAATAGAAGGTGCTGAATGTTCTTAGAATGCAAAATGTTTTTAGTTGTCCATCCACAGATTAACAATGCAAAAATTTGAAATGTCTATTGTCTAGTCAGAAGCATGACTTCAATCTCACTGTTTTGGTTGTCTGCCTATAAAATAGAATAATATATTTCACAATTTAATAGATTTTTAACAGATTGATGTCAAAAGTAAAGTACCAATTTTCAATACTATATGTGTGTGTATATATATATATATAAGCATATATATGTATGCTTATATATATGTATGCATAAGTATATAAGCATATATATATACAAAAACTATATATACTATATAATATACATAATATCAGGGATTTATAGTCTTATTTTACTCAGATTCACATTCTGTATAAAAAATTCTTGATTCATCTCCAAAGCAGAGGTACATTCAAATACTAACTAACTTATTTTGACATTCTACAATAAAACCATTACTAATGTTAATAATGATATACATAATAACACATTTTGAGTGGGGTGTTCTGGCTCTATTCTAACTCACTTCACTCATTAAAACTCATAGTGCATTAACATAGATTTTAAAACTTTCACTTGGAGATGAGATATATAATATGCTACATAATATCTCCAATGTCATTTAATCAAGTTACAATCATTTAATCAAGTTACAAATGTTAACAGATAGAATTTATGGGATTTTGGAAATTGCATTTCTCTGGTTTCTACTAAGAACTACTTAAAAACAGTAATAATATTATCTCTCTGTGTCCTCCTAGAAAAGTATACTCTCAGTTCTCATAAATCTTTACCTTATATTTTCAGAGAGAGAGAACAAACTCACCATGCCAAAACTCCATTGTTACAAATGTATTTATGCTTGTAAAATATCTTGTGTTAGTTCACTCTGAGTCAAAACAGATTAGTAATTAAAATTGTGAAGACTAAATACATTGATTCTGATCACATTACCATCAAATGAATCTAAATTTTTTGCTTCCTATCTGAAATAAAACATTCTTCTCTAGCCTAAGGCAGAGATTAAAGAAAACATTAAAATATCCACTTAAATCTGTGATGGGAAAACGTACAAAACAAAAAAATTAAAAAAAGAAACTAGAAAATGCTGTGAGCCAAAGTGAGGTGACAAAGATGGCTATTAGCTGGATGTTTTAGATTTTGAATTCAGATAGCCAAGCATGCATTACCTGCTATCTTGTAAATCTTTAGTTGCAGAGGTAATCCTCTGTGATTATTCAGCTGAAATCAAAACCAGAACCCTAAAATGGAATCTTTATACAAGATGCAATATCTCAAGCATCGAAAAGTGGTAATGGTTTTGTTTTCAATAAAGCTTTCAGTTATAACTCAGAGGCCTTAGGGCTGGAACAGTAAGAGGAAAGAAGGTGTGCTGTCTCTGGGATATCTGAGATTAGTTAATGGCTATATTATATTTCATAAAAATAAATGTAAACAGTTATTTTCAAATCTGACATTTTATCCAGACTTAAAGCAAACTTGAAATAGTACATATTACCACATAGTATTTAATTATATTACTTAAAATTTCTTTAGAGGTTACCTAAATTACCTCTATCTCCAAGCAGGACAGAATACTCCATCAAGAAACATAAAGAAGCTGTATGCTTCAGACTCATGGGGACAGAGTTTCCACCTTTACTCTTATTATCAGTATTTAAAGTCTACCAGACCCAGGGATCCTGTCGCTTGTTGAGGCTTCCTTCTAACCTGTGACATGTTTTGGATTGTTTAAATAAAAAAACTAATTTCAGAGGTTCTACAAGTCTCAAATGAAAAAGAAAGGAATTTGAGTGATGTTGACGACACTTCCCTAAGGTACCCTTTTCTTTCCTCATTCCCTTTCTACTTTCTCAAAAGTTTCATTAAAGAATAGAAAAATAAGCCAGGTGGTGAGGGACAAATACCATATGATCTCACCTTTAACTGGAATATAACCAACAAAAGAAAAAAGCAAGCAAAACATAACCAGAGACACTGAAATTAAGAACAATCTAACAATAGCCAGAGGGGAGGGGGTGGGGACTGTGGGGAGAAGGGTTTTCAGAAACTGCTATAAAGGACACATGGACAAAACTAAGGGGGAGGGTGGAAGCACAGGAGGGAGGTGGGTTCGGATGGGGTGGGGGAGAGGAGGGGAGAAAATGCAGACAACAGTAATTGAACAACAATAAAGTAATTAAAAAAAAGAATAGTTGATAAATATATTATCGTGGATACAAGGAGACTTGGCAGTGTTTTCACATGGAGACATCTTATTGAAGTATCCTTCAAAGCAGATGAGTCCAGTTTCCCTCGCTCACGCACTAGCAAGTTCACTGTTGCCCCACCAGCACTCCCATTGCCTTAACGCAGAGCGCTTAGTTGGAATCAACCTAAAGCCACACAATATAAACAATGGTTGCCAGACTGACTGGAGGATTGGTTAGGGAGATTATTTAAATGTACAGTCCCAGACATTTTCCCTCAGTTGATCTTAGCAGTGTTCAGGCATCTGGGTTTTTACAGCATTCTCTAGATTATCCTGATGCATTATAAAGTTCAATTGACAGCCTGTCTGAGCCTCAGGTTTCTGTATAATGGTGATAACGGTTGCTGTACTGCCTTTTAATGGTCATGAGGGAATCAAGTAATATATGCAAAAAAGATTTAGTGTACTGTACAACTGCAACACGTTCTCCACTGCAAGACATGGAATTCTTATGCTTTTTAGCATGATTATATTCTGTTTAAGGTCAGTTGCCTGCTCAGTTCCACCAAAGGCATATTTAATACATAGTTTAGTCTCTCCTTTATATTAAAATCAGGACTATTTTAGAGAAGCAGTAAAAAGATTCCTTTTTGCCTAAGTTAACCAATCAAGTAAATAAATACAAAAAGAAAAAGAAACTTCGATGGTCCTTCAGTTTAACTGGCAAAATCTATTACTATATTTGCATCAGGAAACAAATAAGATTATTTAGACGCCCAGATTTATGTTAAACAGTTTTGAAATTAGGGCCTATGCTAACTGCTCATGTGAAACTTTAAAATATTCTTTGTTAAAAGATGTTATTGATTTATTTAGAGAGTGGGGAAGGTAGGAAGGAAGAGAGGGAGAGAAACATCTATGTGCGAGAGGAACATCAGTCAGTTGTCTCCTGCATGCACCTCAACCAGGAAACAAGCCCACATACAACCCAGGCAAGTGCCCTGACCAGGAATCAAACCAGCCGCTGTAGTTTCACAGGAGGATGGCCAACAAACTAAGCCACACCAGCCAGAGCAAACTTGAAAATATTCTTATTACACGTTCTTAAAAAGTCTCAACAATGGCCCTGGCTGGTATAGCTCAGTGGATTGAACGCGGGCTGGGAACTAAAGGGTCCCGGTTCGATTCCCAGTCAGGGCACATGCCTGGGTTGCAGGCCAGGTCCCCAGTGAGGGCCATGTGAGAGGCAACCATACATTGCTGTTTCTCTCCCTCTCTTTCTCCCTCCCTTCCCCTCTCTCTAAAAAAATAAGTAAATAAAATCTTAAGAAAAAAATTTTAAAAAAAGTCTCAACAATGAAGTAAATAAATATTGTAAAAATTCAGATAGAAAGAAGAGATAGAAATGAAGGTGTTTCCATTTTGGTACATTATAATGAATAAGGCAGTTAGATCTATGAAATGGATCCAGCAGACTAGTTTCAACTGATTCCTCCAGATTCTGAAGTGAGAACAAATCCAAGTATCTGATAATGACATGAAAAAACAAAATGAATTCATCTCACTGTAGAGGCAACAAGCAGTTGCTGAAGATTCTTAGTTATGCCCTATTAAAGAACACAGACTTTTTGTTCAAAATGAGTCAGCTCATTCAGCACAGTGAACAGAACTGATAATGATCTAATGACATTACTTTCCATGGAGTAGATTTTAAAGCTATGTTTTTGTGTGTGTGCGTGTTTCTTGGTTCTTTTTGGTTTTTTTCAAGTCCACCTTAAAGAATGGGAAGGAAGGGGTAATGCTCATATGCTTATTTCTATATTATAATTTCACAGTGGTCAGTGCTATAGAATGTTCAAATTGAGTACAATTCAGGGAGACAGGAGAATTTCAAGAAAATATATTGTTTAAAGCAATTATTTAAAAAAAGTACTTTCATTCTTGCTATATAATAGATTTTTTTTCCCTAAAGTGGAGATATAGAATTTGCTAAGACTGGTTTAAGAATAAATGTTTTGGTAAATGTTTTGGTCAGAGCTGCCATCATGATTTTATTTCTCTCTTTATTTTGGACTGGATCTCATAAGAAAGCAAAAATATCAGCACAAATGAACTTGGAGACCATTATACTAAGCTAAGTAAGCCAGTCAGAGAAAAAAAAATACCATATGATCTCATGGAGTCTGATGAACAAAATAGAAGGAGGCAGGGATACATGGATATAGCTATGGGGGGTGGGGGGGGACTGGATGAAAGAAGGTGAAAGGATTAGCCAAAGAACATACACATGTGACCCATGGACACAGACAACAATGCGGTGAAGGCCAGTGGTGGGGGGGGCAGGGTTTGGGTAAAGGTGGCAAAGAGAGGGTAGGGGATATCTGTGATAATGTCAACAGTTAAAAAAAGATTAAAAATTCAACTATGATCATTTTTTTAAAAAAGCAAAGATATTCAGAAAAAGCCAGAATACAAATTTGTGCATAGCATTTTAAATTATATTGTCTATAAAGAGCCCTGGCTGGTGTAGCTCTGTGGATTGAGCGCGGGCTGCGAACAAAAGGGTTGCCTGTTCTATTCCCAGTCAGGGCACATGCCTGGGTTTCAGGCCAGGTCCCCAGTGGGGGCCACATGAGAGGCAACCACACATTGATGTTTCTCTCCCTCTCTTTCTCCCTCCCTTCCCTTCCATCTAAAAATAAATAAATAAAATTTTAAAAAAATAAATAAATTATATTGTCCATAAAGAATTATCTTACAACAAATAGTGGAGGTTATTTGGCTCTGTGAGACTACATCTTTTCTAAATCAGTCATGGGAAGTTTAACTTTCTATACTATTTCTACCATCTCCCATGCACTGCCCTTACTATCCAGAGCCCCTTTTCAATCTGTCGCATGCCTACATTTTAAGCTACATGCTTTTTCCTTTCTTTCCCTTCACTAACTGGAGTATCACCCATCACCATTTATATTTTCTATGAAAATAAGGGAAACTGACTTTATTTCTGAGTATTATAATTGTCTAAAATATATTCATGTAATATTTTTAGAACAATGGGACACTTTTAATGTCACTGCTATGTCTGATAATAACAACCATAACAAACAATATTTTCTATGCTAGACTTCTTAAATGTTTAATGTGTGAACTAATTTAATTCTCACAGCTGTACTAAGAGAGGTACAATTTCCATCCTTGTTTCAGAGCCTGGATTCAAATTTAAGAGTGGTTTAAGAATGTAGGATCATACCACTTCCATTTAAAACATTCACCAAGAGCAAACAACACTGCAGAAAAACTGTCACTGAAAGAATATGTCTAAGTAAAAATTCCAAAACTGAACACATGATTTAATCCAGTGCAACAAAATCAACAATATTTTTAACAACTCTAAAACAATATGAAGTGCCTGCAGAGTTCATTCCGGTGAGATTTTTCTTATTTAAGATTTGTACCATATCCTAACTTAGCATCTAGTATCTTTGAAGAAGAGTTGATATTTGCCTCATTTTTCATTTTTGAAAAGTTGGTAAGGCACTTGACATAAACATCAGGGAATAAAAATAGTCACTCCAATTTTTTTCAATAGAGAAGATTGTGGGATGTCCCCTAGATTGTATATTTCTAGGATGTCAGTTATTAGTACTAAAAAATAACTTAATTTCTAACATTTTTTCACTTACACACATTCAGTCAAATATGAAACTTCAAAAATATATTAAAACACCTTGTGGTATGATGACTGAAGTGTAGAATATTTTACTCAGAGAATGAATTCTGATGCTAGGAATAGAGATACTGATAGGCAATAACAGCCGGAAGAATTTTACAGAGTGGTAGATGCTACAATCTTAGACAATCTCTCTCCATAAAACTTCAAATGACTGAGAAAAACTGGAGTGTATGTAATGCAGGTATGAGCCATTTCTTAAGTTAAGCCTCAGAAGTCAAGAAGACTTGCAAGCCTCATAGCTGAAACTATGGAGGTTAAATAAACCATTAAGATCATGTAAAATGTGGAAATACGGCAGAAAGATTAATGTGTATCCTTCAAAGTCATTCTTAGACATTAAAATTTGACTTATAAAATACTTTTAGAAATGCAAAAGATAATATCAAATGTAATTTTATTGTCCTATAGGAACTGAAACAATTTAGTATCTATCTTAGAAATCTTATTTCAGCATTTTTTTTTCTTTCACTATCTATATAAACCAGTCTCAGTGTTCTGTTTGGAACCAGTTTGATTATCTTACTGATTTCCTCATTAAAGAGATAGAGAAATATTTGACATATGACAAATATGAGAGTCATGTTTTTAATGTTTTGCAAAGAATAATTTGACAACACATACATGAATCCTGTAAAAAATGCTGTTAACAAGCACAACATTATAATGTTGTCACTGACACGCATCCCAAAAATTGTATTAAATATCTCAAAGATATCAGAGGTAAAAGCAAATTTCAGTTTTGAAAAATTAATTGAGAAGAACCTCAGAAATCTAGAGCTGTCTAGTTTTTTGAGCACCAAACAGGAAATATGGGAGTATCCTTAAGGTCAAGCCCATGCCCTAGTCTTAAATTGCTTACAGCTACCTACCTCCATTCATGTGGAATGTGCTTTTTACTTGTCCATCTCTGCCACGATTATTTTATGCAAACCAAGTGTTTATATTTCATTATTATAAATGATAAAACAAACAAAACCGTTCATTAGCAGCTGAGCTATTATATCTTATTATTATTACTGGCATGTATCTATTATTGGCTCAAATGATTTGTCATACTTTCAAAGCTAATGTTTAATAACATTAGGGATAACACAATCTTACATTCAAATCTTGTTGATGAGTACAAATTTTTGGTTTTGCTTTCTGTCAGAGTATTTTAAGCTTTATATTTATAAACTTGACAATCACTTTCTTTCATGGCCTCAAGTGATATACTAAAACACAGTTGTTTAAATATTTAATTTTTATATATGTTTCTGTAGGGAGCATTGTCTCTAGGAGAATGTGCCTAAGCATGAATTCCTGCTCTAATCAACGGTTTATTTATAAGGTGTAATCTCTATTTACCTGTGTAGCACACAAGTCATGAAGAAATAAGCAAGTCTGCTTTTCTCAAAAGATAAAGTAGAGGGCAGAAAAACTCACAAAACTATGAATTCATGGCCTGCCTCAGTGTGACTTCCTGCTTTATAGAATACCACTTCCTCCTAAGAATCAAACATAAATGATTCTTCTTCAAACCACATGATATCAATATAAGCCAACAACCTTAAAAATAGCAAATATGACTAGCAATTAATTCCATGAACAGGCTGAGACATTCCCTGTCACCAACTTACTGAGACTGACCTTCAGACTTTAAAACCACACATGACAAAACTGCCCTATTGGGGTCATGTTGCTATTAATTTTATTTTCTGATTTATTTTCTTCTATTCTGAAACCGAGCATGAGAGTTAAAACCAATCATACATATAATGTTTATGTGATGTCTTTTTTTTTAAGTTGCAGCATCTCATTCCTTAACTGTGGAGAGGTTGAGTGAGTTATCCAAAATTAGGGAGCTGTTATGTGTTTGAGGTGGGACTCCAATGAGGTGGATTAATTACAAAGCATCCTCTTAACTATCTGCTAAATGCTATTAGTTTGGTTAGTGAAAATCTTGTATGGATAAAATAATATATATGAAATATGTGTGGAATGCATTGTTAGACAGCTTCTGGTTAAGAGATTAATCACTAAGTCAATAATGTGGAACAGCGTATTAGTACTGTTTTAGATGGAAGTGCATTACTTGCAAGCCCTGAAAATCTACAGGAATTTGCTGTCATTATGTAACAGAAGTAGAATGAAAGGAAGACCCCCCTGAGACTTCACATTTCCTACTTACATATGTTCTTGTAGGGTTCAATTTCAAGTCATCCTTGAAAAATAAAAAGACATGTTAAGAAAGAGTTCATAATTCTGTAAAAAAGTTCATAATGAAGGATCGCTGAATATGTCAAAAACAGTACACTAAAATAAAATAAACATACATTTTATATAAAATAATAATTTTATTCATTGAACATAATATATACTAGAAATATATTCTGTATCATATTAAAAATAATAATAAGGCAAGTCCCCAGAGTAAATTTTTCATAGTGAATGATTAACCAATCTTCCTAATCATTGACTTATGTACTTGCTTAAATAAGATGAAAGGATTAACCAAGAAAATATATACATAACACATCAACCCAGACAACTGTGTGGTGATGCCCAGAGGAAAAGGGGATGAGGACTTTGTGAAGTGGGCAAATGTGTGGGGGGAATGTGGATGGAAAGAGACTTTGCTTAGGGCGATGGGCACACACTGTTGGGTGCAGATGATATTTTATTGAGTTGTATACTTGGAACCTTCATGGTTTTGTGAACCAATGTCACCCCAATAAATTCAATAAAATAAATAAAAATAAAATCAGAAACAATAAAGACCTTGAAAATGTTATAATGCATGCTAAATTTTGAGATATAAAATAGTTAAGTACCTCATAAAGTAAATGATCAGTATATTTTAGACATTTTTAGCTGTAATTTCATAAATTAGAATGTTTTAATAATTTTAATTAAGCATATGGTCTAGATAAATTTTATATGTATAATATACATTATATATTATACATTATATGTTATACATTATACATTGCATATTCTACATTATATATTATATATCCTTGTTATTTATATAGTCACATATAATATCAACCAACAGGATATAAGACAGAATAGTATTTCTTTTTTATTCATTAAAAATATCATGATTGACATATGACTTTCAGGATGAATCATATTTTGTTTCTAATTTATTATATCAAGGTACCATATGAATAAAAGATGAGGTACTAGAAAAAGTATTAAAGAATTATAGAAAACAGAGAGTATAGATGTTATGTAGTAGAAACCTCTTATTGATAAGTTAACTGACTCGGCTACATTAATTATCCTCACTAAGACATTCAACTACATATTGGCAGAGCAATAATAGAATGAAATAATTACAAGTCCAAAGTTCTATCAAAATGCAGTTGTGTATATGCATATCATTGAAATGTATTATGTAATAAATTAAAGATAAATATTAATGATTCTTTTAACAATATGTATAAATATACCTCATCTGATTATTTCACTAATTAAAAAATATATATTTATTAATTTTGAAGCTAGTTTTTATGGGTTATTCACCAATTTTTATCAACGATTTCTAAAAGAAAATAGAATTTAGTCATTTTAAATATAATTTTAGATATTTATTGAATAGTAATAGAAATTTATCAAGTTGTATCCTAAAAAGTTATTTAGTAAAATCATGTCATATGACAAATGATTCCTGATTTTTTTTTAAATTTTTTAAGATTTTTTTAAAATTTATTTATTTTTAGAGAGAGGAGAAGGGAGGGAGAAAGAGAGGGAGAAAGAGCAATGTATGGTTGCCTCTCACATGGCCCCCACTGGGGAGCTGGCCTGCAACCCAGGCATGTGCCCTGACTGGGAATCGAACCGGGACCCCTTGGCTCCCAGCCCACACTCAATCCACTGAGCTACATCAGCTGGGCTGATTCCTGATTTTGAAACTATGATTGTTATGAGGAAAAATTCAGACTTTGAAACTAAGTAGCCAAAAGTCAACCTAAGCTATGGATACCTTAGCCATATTTCATCATGGTATCCTATTAAAGCCACCGCATAAGATGATTCATTAATTCATTTGCTCAATGCATTCATTCATTTAACCATCAGCAGCAATCATTCAGTGCCTACAATGGTCCTGACATTGGTCTACACAATCGGATATATAGAACAGTAGTTCTGGATGTCAAACTTACATTGTACTAAGATAAATAAGTAAATGTAGACAACAAATTAATTAAGAACGGTACAGTACACATACACAATAACATATCAGTATGTATGACAGTTTAAAGGACGGTCCTTTAGATAAGATGGCACTGGAGTTGATTCCTTTAGAAAAAATTTAATGGACCTGAAGATGCATCCATTTAGGTGAAGATTATTATGATGGTTTCTGTATAGGAGTTACTGAGGTGATGAAGATCTTACACCTGTTTTCAGGGATCTGACAGCATTTCGTGGTTGAAGGAATGTTGCCAAAAGATGTAAAATGAGAAAATATGAAAAGAAATTTAATAAACTGGAAGATAGAATTAAAGATTAAATATATATTGCTAACATGAGCTTCTGAAGAAGTTTTTCTTTTCTTTTTTTTTTTTTAAATGAGGAGAGTTAGTATATAAAGAGATTGTGGTAGGCAGAATAATGACACTCCAAAGATGCTCTCATATTAATTTCTGGAATCTGTGCCTTGGTTAACTTACATGGCAAAGAGAACTTTGTAGATGTGATTATTGGCACATACCTTGAGATGTTGAGATTTTTCTAAATAATCAAGGTGGTTAAACTCTAATCACATAAATCCTCAAAGGCAGACAACTTTGAGATTTATACCCCACATATGAATGAAAGCATATGGTTCTTGAGTTTTTCTGTCTGACATGTCATGTAGCATAATATTCTCAAGCTTTATCCATGTTGTCACAAATAGCAGTATTGTACCTTTTCTTATGGTCAAGTTATGAAGCCAACAAATGAACAAACAAGAAAAATAAACAGAAACTCAAAGACACAGACAGCAGTATGTTGGTTATTAGAGGGGAGGGAGATGGGGGTTAGTAAAGGATAAAGGGGGTCAAATACATGGTGACAGAAGATTTGACTTTGGGTGGTGAGCACAGAATGCAATATATAGATGATGTGCCATAGAATTCTACACTTGAAACCTATATAATTTTATTAACCAATGTCACCACAATAAACTTAATTAAAATAACAAAAGTATAAAAAAACTAGAGAATATTTCTTGTCTGAGTTCAGAGAGAGAGACAGAATGACTGACAGAAGTATTAGAGGTGCAACATCACAAGAACTTAGATCTGCCCTTATTGGCTTTGATGATGGAAGAAGGAGGATAGAAGCCAAGAAGGTAGGTGCCTCTGGAAACCGGAAGTAGCCTTGAGCTTACAACCAGCAAGATAATGGGAAACTCAGTCCTACAACTGCAAGTAACTTAATTCTGCTAACAACCTGAAAGAGCAAGAAATGAATCCTCAGAGCCTCCGGAAAGGAAGGCTGCAGCAATACAGATACCTTAATTTTAACGAATTATATCCATGTGCAAATTCTGACCTACAACAATGTAAGATAACAAAATTGTGTTGCATTAAGTCACTAAATTGGTGGTAATTTGTTACAACAGCAATAAAAACTAATATAAAGTTAATACCCCAAAACTAAGGCATAATATGACTAAGCAAACCATCATACAGCACAGAGTTGTATAGCAAGTATTCAATCGGGACACCCCAAAAGCAGGGCCCATTACCTTGATAAATTATGCTATAGTAACTTAATCACTAAAAATAAAAACAAAATGTTGTTTTCAGTTAACTAAAGATAACTTCCAAACATTATCTACATTTAATTATCAATAAAAATTTCTATGAAAAATAGTAAATCTATGCAGCTTTTTTCTGGGAAAATAGTTTAAAAAATGAAGTAAGTATTTAAAATTAAAGTAATACACTTAAAATCAGCATGCATAAATATGTAATTTTATAAAATAAAAACATAGATATTCTCAAAGAAAACTTTGGGAGGTGGGGGATGGGCAGGAGAGTATAATGGGGGAAAATGAAGACAACTATAATTGAACAATGATAAAAATAATTAAATAGATAAAAATAATAAAACCATTGTTATTTAAATCATAAAGCCACTATTACCATGCTTCAACCCATTTGTAAATATTATTATTTTTGAGTTATTAGTAGTCCAGTTTATTAAAATATTCAATGACACCAAGAAATGGAAAGCATAAATCAAAGTTACAATAGCATACATAGTATTAATAATATGTTAGAAGTGATTACTCTTTGGGAAATTTACTTACCTAAAAAAAGGCCAGCTGTAGTCTCAGCCAGCATTATTTTATTGCTTTAAAATAAAAACAGAAGTTCTAGCTATTTAGGAAGTATGAAACTATTACTTAGCTTCAACTATTGAACCCACCATAAACAAACTTTAGCATTTGCAACAAAGGGGTTTTAGAATCAAGTAAATGAATATTTGTATTGCAGAGACATAATGTGTGCCCCAGATGTAATTGCTAAAGACCTAGAGGGATGATTATGTAGATGAATGCAATGTTGTTTTTCAAAACTTAAGATTTTTGTAAGACAAAAATCTCTTCTTTCAAAGTACTAAGCAGACATAACTTAATAATATGAGTAATTTAAAAGAAACTTTGAAATGTAACTCATCAAGCATCTATTGTTTTCTGACTCAACCCTATACTAAAAAATATTTAAAGTTCACAATGTTCTACTTTTTCAGTAGTTTACTAGTTCTTTAAAAAAATACTGTTTCACTACTGTTATCCACTTTCAGAGAAAAAGAGGTAATTGAATTCAAGGAATTTGTTATAATTAAAACATTATAAGACACAATGCACATTTTTCATTAAACACTATACTGGAAAATGGTACATTGAGTTCAATATGAGTATTTTATAATAACAGAATTTTATAATAATTTGTTATAAAATAACTATTGTTTATTGTTTATAATAAAAACATAGTTTTCAATTGGCCATCTTTCATTTATTTTGTGGCCTATTGGAACAAAAAATATTGCTTTAACAACCATTCCAAGAACCTGAAAAAATTCATTATTTTTTTCCTTCATTGTCATTACTATCCATTTGATTTAACAATAATCAGCTCTATCCTGTCAAATATCCAAGTGTTCACTTTTGGTTCTGATGCATGACCTTAGTACAGCATAGATCTAAGAAAAATTAAATATCAAAATTAGATATCATATTTCTGTTAACATTCTATTTTTTTATATTTATATAGCAGTGAAAAATTTTAATGGTGGGAAATTGTAACCCATCTCGCTATTCTTTTGACATTGTTCCTGCAAGTAGTGATTCTGACTATTATGTAGCTTGTAGATGAGCAGCATGGTTTGTATGAGAATCCTAAAAATTAACTTCAAAAGATACAGACCCAAACTTTCAGGCACCCCAACTCCAGGAGATTTGCTGACCTTCAACCATGGAGCCACAATGACTGACGCCGTGATGATGTGCATCCAAGAAGACTAAACAGGATGACGCACACCAGACTTTCGCTTGCTTTATTGGAATGGACTGTGCTTGTCTGCACCTAGAGAACTTTTCAACCCCTGCCCATCATCTCTTTGTTCTGTTCCCTTTTCCCTTCTTATAACAACCTCTGCCAGCACTGAGAGGTGGAGATGGGCTTTATGACTTGAGTCCTCTGTATCCCCAGGAGATGGGCCTTGAGACATGAGTCCCCTATCTTCCTGAAGACCAGCGTCTGCAAATAGACCACTTTCCTTTACATCAGCACCTGCCTCTTGAGTAATGGGCTTTCATAGTGGCAGGCAGCCCGAACTGCTTTCGGTTACATAAGAGCTGAATACATACAGAATATACAATATACTTTTACCATACTAGAATATTCTGTCCTACCCCTGCTTAGTCATGTCCTCCACTATGGTCAACTTTTCTTCAGATTTTTGTAATCATAACTTTTGCATTAATTTCTTTGAATTATCATGAATGCAATTGTAAATATTCTAATATTTGGGGTCTAACTTCTTTAATTCAACATCATGGACTTTATGCATCTAATTATGACTATGTGTATTTTGAAGTATGACTATATCTCTCATTATTTTTAAGTGCTGTCTGACATTTGAGTTGTTTCTCACTTTAAGCTAAAACTGTTGTTATTATCCTCATACATATATAGTCATACATACATACATATCATCATACATAGCTATTATTAATATTCTCATATATAGTCACATATTATATATCAGGTGGTTCTATCATTGTGAAAATTTCTGATTTCTCTAATATGTTCCCTTATTTACCTTTGCATTAGTGCAATTTTATTTTAATTACTGATGCTTCATAGTATGTTTATAATTTGAAGATAACTGATGACTTAAAATATATAATCTTTTAAACCATGAAAAATTATAGACAATGTTTATTTATTTATTTTCAGTAATGTATTGTTGTTTCTATTGCTGTTTTAATGTATCTTGTAAATACTTTGATTTCTTCATAGTCATTTGATGTCTTTTGTTGAAATTTTCTCAGATATTATGAACCATAGATGCCCTTCCACTGATGTCCCAGACAGTATGATCACTTTTCTAGATCATAACAAGTTAGAAAGAGACAGCTGGTAAACTGTGTTAGTTATGTCACTGGCCAGCCCCTTTCTTTTACTTGAGATAATCATTGTGATACAATTTATGTGGCAGAGCTCTCTTTAGCTTCAGGCTGAGGCTAGAGTTTTAAAACTATCTCTCTCCCGCCTCTCATACTCTATCAGTTCCTCCTCACTCTGGTACAAGTTTCTGCTGAAAGCATTCCCTCAATAAACTGCTTGCACAAACATCTCCATCTGTGGCCTTACTTGGGAAACTGACTTACATTAACCTATTTAGTGACTGAGCTAGACTGAAATTGAGTTGCAATTTCAGTAAGTTTCAGTCCCTCTCATTTATCTTTCTCAGAAGTTGCCTTCCAAGGTTTTGATTGTGTTCTTGTAGACCACTGCTCCAAAGGACTGGAGGAGAACATGTTTTTAGTTCTTTTTAATTTTTTAATTAAATTTATTGGAGCGACATTGGTAAATAAAATTATATAGTTTTCCAGTATAAAAGTCTATGATACATCATC
>PVJI01013834.1:0-46373 GCA_004026765.1 Micronycteris hirsuta
GCAGAAGCCACGGAATGAATTTTGCCAGAACATGTTTCATGCCAAGATCCTGCAGCAAAATCTCGGACACAGTAGTTTTTGGGATCCCCAGATCAGCCTCTACGTCCCACACTGTCAGTCTTGATCTTTGTTGATTTCAGCCCGTACATGTTCAACATTCTCAGCTGTTCTGCTTGTTGCAGGCCTTCCAGAAAGCGGATCACTTTCTTGACCATTCAAGAACAGATTCTTGACCATCTTTGAAGTGTTTGTGCCACACTTTTATTTGCATTGCACTCATTGAATCGTCCCCAAAAGCCTTCTGAATCATCTGAATAGTTTCCATAAACAAATGTTTAAGCTTAATGCAAAATTTGATGCAGATCTGTTGCTCTACTGACTCAGTCATTTTGAATGTAACAGCCACACAGTACACATGCTCACTCAACAGCATCTCCCACCCCCACTACTAGTACAGTGAGGCTGTCACTGTTCACACACGCGCATTCCAGTCCACTCTCCTTGGCTGCCAGGTTACATCGATGTCACAGAAAACCAGTCTCGTTATATTAACAATGGCTGAACTTTTTCTGAACAAACCTAGTAATTTTGATTGATTTACAAAAAAAAAATAATGATAACAATTATCCACTCTTTATCCTCCAAAATGACTTTAAAAAATCAGGTGCCATCCTGGCTGCTGTGGTTCAGTGGATTGAGCTCCAGTCTGCGAATCAAAGGGTCACTGGTTCAATTCCCAGTCAGGGCACATGCCTGGGTTGCAGGTCAGGTCCCTGGTAGCAGGTGTGTGAGAAGGAACCACACAGTGATGTTTCTCTCCCTCTCTTTCTCCCTCCCTTCCCCTCTAAAAATAAACAAATAAAATCTTCTTTAAAAAATCAAGTGCCTATACTTTGTATACAAGGATTTCTGATACAAAGAATTAACCAATCAGATGCAACCTTATTATATAACATAGCCAATAAGATGCAACTCTATTATAAAACCTATATATTTATGGTTCAATACAGGGCATTCACACCAGACAGCTATTGTTGTGTTGGCTGTTGTCATTTTTTAATTTGACAATTTAAGGGAAAAGAAGTCAGTGCCTCTGACTGAACAGTCAGGTTCTGCATGTTTTAAAAATCCTTGCAGCACACCAGTTGAAAATTGCTGTTCTAGATCAATTTATATCCTGCAATATTATTACATTCCTAAAGGGGTGGTACTATTATTATCATCCCAATTTTATGGATGAGAAAATTAAGATGAGGAAAGCTTAAATAACTGGCTCAAAGTCACTTTAATAGTCTATGAAGAACAGAAATTCAGTTAGTCTGACTTCAGAGGCCATGGTTTTAATGACTATGTTATAGAACATGTTGGATTTTAACAACATATTTTACTATTCCAATTTGAAAAGTATCTTTAAAATTCTGTCATAATTTTATTAATATAATATATAAAATCATTAAGAAAAAAGGGATTGTCTGAAATCTTTGTTTTCAGTATCTTTGTTCACTTGCCAATAAAATCAAGCAATCTACTTCAGTCACACAGATACCTTTAAAAATCCATCAACTAAAAGAAAAAAGCCAACCCATTAACTTTTCTAATGTTTTTACTAACTCGTTCGAACCTGAGTGGTTTTGAAACAGTGGTAAGTAAGCCAATCCACATCACCATGGCTGCAGTGAGCAACCCTGTCAACAAGTGTGACTCAACTCTATACGACTCTCAACTGCAACGTACACCACAAACACAAGCTCACTTCTGGAGCTGCTGAGGCTCCTTACTGCCTCCCATTTTCTTTACTCATCCCTGCTCCACTGGCTCCTTCTTCTCTGCCTCCAAATACACATGAGGCTACTGAGTTAAACCTAAAAAAGTCCATCCACAGGCCTTCCTGCCTCTTATAACTACATTCTATCTCCCTCTGACCTCTCACTGACAAATGCTACAAGGAAAAGCTAGCGTAAAAAATGGTACAGTGAATGGGCCCTGAAATCTGGACATAGGACCTCTTGCTTGTCTCCAAGCATGTGACCTCAAATATTTTACCTCTAAACATGGTGCCTCCATTTCCCATCAGTAAAACTAATATGCATCCATTATTTATTTGACCAACAGAGGTCCATTCAGTTATTTTATCAAGAAAAAAATATGTTTATCTATAGCAGGTACCATGCTTTAGCTTAGCTTAGACACAATCACGTCATGACTAGTTAAATCATAATGGGCTCTGCTTAACAGAGATAACTTCATTTAATAGACTATATTTTAAAAATATATACTATTGTACATAAGGGTAGTCACTGTGAGAACACACAGGCAACACAAACAGCCTTAATGGAAATGTTTTCATCAAAGCTTGTATCCTAAAATACCAAATATTCTCTATGAGGGCTATATTTTTATTTCAAGATATTTCTGTAAATTTCTTTGTATTACTGCTATATAAGTCAAAGGTCTATGGAGAGAAAACTTATACCTGTTGCTCTTGGAAGAGAAGAAAAATATATATTCTTTTTTTACTTCAATGCAATTTAAAACTAGGTATAATTTGAAAGCAGTAATTCCTTTAAAAGGCACATTCTGTTTCACACCAAACTGGATCATATATATCATCCAATAATTCCAGCATTACGGTTGTGGGAAAGTGCTTCCAAATTATACATCAAAGAAATAGTTCTGTTAAAATCTCTCTAACTGGGAACTAAATTAGTCAGAGTTGCTGCACAGAACAATAGCCTAGAAGAATTGCTCATTTTATAGAGGCTTACATACTATCATAGATACATGAATACTAGACAAGAACATCAAGCCATATAACTCTATAAATATTTTATTAGACTGAATGTGAGATTAAAGCATAGGTACAATGCACCAAAGTTTATCCTGTAATTACCACTTGAGCAATCTTTCCACAAAGACAGAAGGTAAAGTACAGTTGTCAACTTTAGGCCAATCTGAGAGACACAGCAAAATATTAAACAAGAGCATAGGCATTGTAACTAACAGTCTACTGTGAACTGATTCCTCTTAAAAACATCTTGACTTCCAACCTAATGCTAAAACACACATATAATAAAATCAGCAAGTAACTCATTCCCAATGAAAATAAAGTAAGAGTATAATAGATTTTAAATAAGGATACTTAAGATGCTCAAAAAGAAAAGTGACATTACTATTATGAGATACCCCAGAGCAAAAAGATATCCGTGGTTAAATAAGTTTCACGCAATTTATGATCCCTCTTAAAAATTCCCACCACATATAATAATATTAAAGACTCTCAAAAGTCATGTCGTAAAGAAACAGTGCTTAACAATGTTTAGCTCTGAATTTCCCCACTTTATTTAGCCAGACAGCACTTTTCTCACTTTGTAATAAGCATCACTTACTGACTGTATACTAAGGGTCAGGTACTACTCTATGTGCTTTACGTGAATTAATATTTAATGCTCAAAACAACTCTGACAGGTAGATGCTATTATTACCCCCTTTTCACAGATGAACAAACGAAGTCAGAAAAAGATAAAATACCTTCCTGCAGGTAAAGTGGCAGAGCCGGGATTTGAATCTAGGATAGCCTGGCTCCAGAGTCTTCTGCTAACCATTAGGCAATTCTGCTTCTATGTAATATTTATTAGAATCTAAGGAACCGGTTTCACTCCCTGGAATTCTTAATGGCAAAAGCTGACATACAACAATTTATATCTATGCAAAAAGTAAAAATAATACATAGAAAAAAAAAGTGTGAGGAAATAGATATCCTACTAGTTAACTCAGTTTTGTTTGCTGTAGGACTATGGAAGATATTTTTTCCTTAAAAAGAATTCCGCCCCCATTTTTAGCACAATTTACTTTATACCTGTGTTATCTTCTTTCTAGCTACTCCAGAGAGGTCATATTCTATCCTATTACAATTCTCCATCAATGTGAGGATCACTTGGCACCTGATGAAGGAATTTTATTTCCCTCAAATGACCAACATACTTTCCATTAATGTTCCCTACATTAAAAAAAATTACTGTCCAAACTTCCTTCAAAAAACTAACAGCAGTAGCTAACATTTGCTGAATGCTTACTCTCTGCAAGGTGTGTGCTGAATGCTATATGTACATTAATTGTTCACTTTTCATCCCTCTGAAATGGGTATGACTATCTCCTTTTTACTATCAGGAAACTAACGTGCAGATGTCAGCCATTCTCAGAGTATGGTCCATGAGGTCAAAGCTGTTCTCATACTGATACTAAAATGTTAGTTGTCTTCTTCACGCTGTTGACTTCTGCACTGAGAGCAAAAAAGCGGTGGTCATAAAACTACTGGTACCGTGATACAAATCATGACGGTAGCAGCATTATGTCAGTGGTCACTGTATTCTCCACTCAGAGTTGAAAACAAGTCAGTTTTGCTTGAGATGAAGCAGTAGAAATTACAAGTTTCATGAAATCTCAACTCTTGCATGCATATCTTATCAATATTCTGAGCGATGACATGGGAAATACTCACAGAGCACTTTACTGTAATCCAAGTACAATGGTGGCCTCAAGAAAAAGCACTAATAAAACTGTTTGAATCATGATCTAAATCAACTGCTTCCTTCATGGAACATTTTATTACTTGAAAGGACTGACTGAACAACTATGGTGGGGGTGTCAAACTCATTTTCACCGGGGGCCACATCAGCCTCATGATTGCCTTCAAAGGGGCGAATGTAATTTTAGGACTCTATAAATGTAACTACTCCTTAACTGTAAAGCAAGAGCTTGGTGCTGCCACCAGGTAGAAACAAGGTGCCAGGCCGGATAAAACAAGGTGGAGGGCCGGATTTGGCCCGTGGGCCTTGTGTTTGCCACCTGTGAACTATGGTTATTCAGATTTGGGTATTCAACATTTTCTAAAAAATAAATGAAGCCTGTCACTTTCAGGAATATATCTGCTAGTATTTGGTGCCACTGAAAACATCTGGCCTTTCAGGCAAAATTAGAATTTTAGAAATTTTCACCATCATAAACTTCACAGTTAACCAATATTTAAAGACTCTTCTGATGCTATTAATAGATGTGTATTTTTTAACTAGTTTAAAACTGAGCACAAACTCAATACACGACAAAAAGATGTAAAGAGAGGTTGCTAAAACTTCTGGAAAAAGGGATTGCTCCTGTTTCAGAGAAAGATTTCAGAAGCCAGTCCTCTCTTTCTGAGCAGTGTGACAAGTGGATAGGAAGCCTGAAACTACTGCAATAAGTGTGATCCCAAAGGGAAGCCAACCTCGAGATGAAGCTGACACTGCAGAAGGCAGAAGAGGGGCAGAAACTGTCACAGGCAACATAACCATGCAGCTGGATTCAATCACTCCACACCCAGCCCACCTCTGGACTACCCAATGCATTCTCTGAATTGTTGAAACCAATCGGAATGGGGTATTCTGTGATACCGGAAAGACTCCTAATTTGAGGGATTCCACTAAATTAAACTAAAAAATTCTTTTAAAGAATAGGAATGTGATACTGTGATAATTAAAGAGAAACTTTTACTGAGAAAACCCACATTGAACTTGTATAGTTTCATCAAGAAGTAGCATTATTTTTTATTACCTTTTCAGTGTTCTTGTATTTTTCCCATCCTTTTAGCATTTTCAACCATTTAGTAGTTCTTTCAATTTCCAGGTGCTTTTGCTAAAATAAAATTGAAATTTATTGTTACTATTGTTCAAGTCTTCTTTACTTATGAATTACCAAAAAAAAAAGTCAAAGAAAATGTTCCTAAAAAAGAACTACTAAAAGAGTTATATGATACAGCAATATCTTATCTAACTTTTTAAAAGTTGTACCAGTAATTTTAGAGTTGTATCAATAGTATTCCATAGTTCAAGTTAAGATATACAGGAGGTACTTCACTGGGGTAGGTAAAGAGAAGGAAATTGTTTAAATTTCCCCAACATGCTTAAACTAATCACTAAAAACCGTGAACATTCTACAAATTTAAACCAAAAGGAAAATTTAAAATATTTTGAAATATATTTTATGAAACAACAAAAATTTCAAAATTCCATCTCTTCTCTTTCTCCCCCCCCCCATTTTACGCAATTCTAGCATCTTAGTGTTTTCAGTGACAGAGTTAGATTCTTAAACAAGAATTTGATATTTATTGATTTGTGGAGTGTTTAGAGTGATTAATATTTAATTATCACTATGCTAGTGAAAAATTATACAAAAGTAATAGTTGCTGCCAAAAAAGAAAGCTCACCATTTACTAAGGCTGACTTAGGTGGGAATCTGCTGTGATAGGTGCTATGGCATAAGGACAGAAAGGGGAAGAGTAAGGTCACGGTGGAAGAAGTAGTCAAGTACACCAAAGGATGTCAGAGAAGATGGGCCCTACATAAGGAATTAAAGTACTATCAGGGTTTTTATCAAGTGCAGTGTGTGAAAGAATATTCTAAGAAGCACGGGTAGACGCAGTTCTGAAATGATTCAGTATCAGAAGAGGCTGAATGAAAACAGTCTTGTATGTCACACTAAATGGAACTTGGGGCAAAGCTGGGGAATGAGCAAGGTGGTACAGAAAGTGCTCCTTCCTCACTTCTTTGATGACCAGAGGAGGGATACTGTTTTCCTAAGGAACTGGACCTGCTGTCCAATCTCCTACTCACGTATAAGGTGGCAGAGTGACTAGATGATTAGCAAATTTAGAAAGAGAACCAGGTGTAGAGACCTCAGTCCCTTTTCTTAGAAGCCCAACAACTCTCAGAAAGCACATTTTTCAGGCAAAACAAAACAAAAACAAAACACCCTCCTCAGCCAAAAAAGTTTATGGTGACCTCTTCCTGGAAGAGGACCTCAACCTGGAAGGCGATTACCTGTGGCTCCATCCCACATAACTTAACAGGTATGCTAAGACGGAGAGTCAAAGCAGCTCTATCTAATACACAGAAACAAACACAGGAAGGCTGCAAAATTGAGGAGACAAAGAAAAATGGCCTAAATGAGAACAGAACAAAAACCTAGAAAAAGAGCTAAACAAAATGGAGATAGCCAACCCATCAGAGGCTGAGTTCGAAATACTGGTGATCAGGATGCTCAGAGAACTCACTGAATACGGCAAAAGCATAAGGGAAGAAATGAAGGCTACACTAAGTGAAATGAAGAAAAACCCACAGGGAACCAACAGAGAAGGGAAGGAAGCCGGGGTTCAAATCAATGATTTGGAACATAAGGAAGAAATGAACAGTCAACCAGAACAGAATGAAGAAACAAGAATTCAAAAACACAAGGAGAGAATAAGAAGACTCTGGGACATCTCCAAAAGTGCCACCATCTGAATCATAGGGATGTCAGAAGGAAAAGAGGGACAACAAGAAATTGAAAACTTATTTGAAAAAATAATGAAAGAAATCTTCCCTATTTGGTGAAGGAAATAGACATACAAGTCCAGGAAGCTCAGAGTCCCAAACAAGATGGACGCAAAGAGGACAATACCAAAACAAATCATAATTAAAATGCCAAAGGTTAAAGATAAAGAAAGAATCTTAAAAGCAGCCAGAGAAAAGCAGAGTTACCTACAAAGGAGTTCCCATAACACTGTCAGCTGATTTCTCAAAAGAAACTTTGCAGGCAAGAAGGGCAAGAAATATTCAAAGTGATGAAAAGCAAGGACCTACAACCAAAATTACTCTATCCAGCAAAGCTGTCATTTAGAATGGAAGGGCAGATAAAGTACTTCCCAGAGACAGTAAACCTAAAGGAGTTCATCATCACCAAGCCCTAATTATATGACATGTTAAAGGGACTTAGTTAAGAAAAAGACCAAAACTATAAACAATAAAATGACAACAAACTCACAACTATCAACAACTGAATCTAAAAACAAAAACAAAAACAAACTAAGCAAACAACTAAAACAGAAACAGAATCATAGAAATAGAGATCACATAAAAGGTTATCAGCAGGTTGTGGGAAGGGGGAGAATGTGGGAAAAGGTGCAAGGATTAAGAAGCATGATTGGTAGGTACAAAATAGACAGGGGGAGGTTAAGAATAGTATAGGAAAGAGAGAAGCCAAAGAACTTATATGCATGACCCATGGACATGAACTAAGGTGGGAAGATTGCTGGAGGGAAGAGGGGCACTGGACAGAGGTGGACAAAGGGGGAAAAGTTGGGTCAATAGTAATAGCATAATCAATAAAATATACTTTAAAACAAAAAAAACCAGAAAAACTCTTTAATTACTTAACTGTACAAAAATTTTGATAGGTTTTTCATAATAAAAGATGATCATTTGTGAGCAAAGGTTATTCTGCTACAAATTCCATATTTCAAAAGACTAAGCATAGTCTTCATTAGATTATTAGTGATAAAATGTTACAAATGGTTCCAGAAATATGTTTAACTTTAAAACACAGTGGGGCACTGAAGTCTAATTAATGTTTCTGCTAAATGTGACTTTAGAGAAGGCCAAGCTATGAAAAATTAAGATTGATCTAAGCTGCCATTTGGCATTTTTTTGTTCTCTGCACTTCCTCCTCTGGCTTCTTCAAAGCATAATCCTCTTCTCCAACAACAGGAAAGCGCCAAATAATTCAAGCTAACCCAAGAGGATAATAACACACTTTGCCAGGAACAATCCTGCTGAGATCTAGCCTGTCTCTTGCTATCTTTCATTTTTATGACTATAAATTATCAATTAATCACTTTAAGAAGTAGTTATTCTTTTTTGTAATGGCACTCTTTTGTATTCTAATTCTTATCACATATATAATTTTAAATGCTACAAATTCTCACATGCAAGGGCAAAACACACACACAATTTTAAGAACTATTAAGCATGCTTTTATTTCCCCTGCAGCAAAAAACAAAAATAGTGCACTTTGGGAAAAGTTCGCAGGCTACTGGATTTTAAAATTATATATCAGTAGTTGAATCAGGTTCAAATGTTAATTCCGTGATACTGTCAGTTCAAGCACACTAGACTTGAATGCATATGAATGTCTCCGCTCGCCTCCCCGCTCATAAATCTATAATTCATGGATAAAATATACTTATCACAAAACGTGCTAAGCTGACTATTCCAGAATTTATTCTAAAGTAAGCAGTAACTGAAAACCATGGGACAAATGAGAAATTAAGTGCTCTAGAAAAACAGGCTGAGGAAATCTATCTTGCCATGGACTAAGTAACACCAACACAAAGTAGAATATAACAGCAAGTTAGAATTTCAACCTACAAGTTCAG
Organism: Micronycteris hirsuta; assembly: GCA_004026765.1. Taxonomy (NCBI): domain Eukaryota; kingdom Metazoa; phylum Chordata; class Mammalia; order Chiroptera; family Phyllostomidae; genus Micronycteris; species Micronycteris hirsuta. The sequence goes on from PVJI01013834.1 coordinate 9,224, forward strand.
CAAATACTTGAAACTCAACATATCCAAAACTATTACCCTCACCATGTTGCTATTACTCCTTTTTCCCTAATTAACAGCATCACTACCCACTAAGTCAAAAGAATGAGAACCTTAAGTTGTTTTCAGTCTTCATTTCGCCTTCCTCCCCACATCCAAACTACACCGTGCTGGTCCCATCCATGTCTCTAGTTTCCATCATGTCTTCTGCCCTAGCCCAGGCAATCCTAATTCCTAGATGAAAGCAGTAAGCCCTTACGGGTAGCCCTGTCTTCAAAAAATTGCGGTGGCCTCCACACTGCCACCACAATTTTTTAACTGTGTCCCAGTTTAAAACCCTTCAATGCCCACCCATTCATCATCTGCAAAAAAATGCTCAAACTTCCACATGGATGGATTTTCACAATATGGCCCCAACTCATCTTCCTGCTACTTTTATGATTTGGCCACCATGAACTATTTATCATTCCCAATATACAATATATTTTCATGCCTCTTTGTCCGATGCTGCAATTCACCTGCCGGTGATGCTCTTTCTCATCATCATTTGACAAAACCCTATGCATCCTCTTGTGACCAGTCAAATGTCCAAGGTTTGGAACCTTTCCCAAAAGTCTCCAGGCTCCAAGCAAAATGAACTGTTTCCTTAGCATTTCATGGCATGGACTAAGGACCCAGGTAGCCTGGGTCAAATCTGAATTCTGTCTTTTCCTATCTGTTTCATCTAGGGGCAAGTATCTTAGTTTCCTTCTCTATAAAATGAGAACTGTTATGATGATTGTTATAGCACCTAACACCTGTGTTTTAGCTGTCTGAAATGCCCAACACATATTAGTAATATTAAAGTATGAACTCCTTGAGTATAGGAACCATATCATATATTCCTTTCCTTTTTTCATCACCTAAAACAAAGATTGGTATATAAGAAACACTAAGTAAACATTTTAAAGTTAAATATAATTTACATGAGAAAAGACAAATAAACAGCACTATGTAGCAATTAATAGCATTCTGTGGTCCTGGAGGTAGATGGGACACGGAAAATGAATACTCATGGACATACCAAAATCATAAATAGTTTTAAATCCTCACCCGAGGATACGTTTATTGATGAGAGAGAGATAGATGTGATGTGAGAGGGAAACACTGCTTGACTACCTCCCATTCGCACCCCAACTGGGATGGAACCCACAAGCTAGGTATGTGTCCTGCCAGGGGATCAAACACACAACCTTTTGGTGCATGGGATTACACTCCAACCAACTGAGCCACCCAGCCAGGGCCAAAATCATAAATACTTTTGATAGCGGTTTAATCACTGTAATATAGAACTACCCAGAACTGAATTATAACAACATCTGTTATGTAGTGTAATGACAGAAATTCCTTCATTCCATCATGTTGGCAACACTACTGATGGTAGATGTCTATATAAAAAGAATATAAAGTAACTCTGTTGACTTTATACACAGACATCTTACTTTTACTTTTCCCAATTTTTTTTGAAAGATTTCAAACCTACAGAAAACTTGGAATAACAGTGTACCATATACTTATATATGCTTCACCAAAATCCGCTAATTATTACATTTTACCTGATTTAATCTATTACATTGTGGTAGGTTTTTTGACTGATCTATTAGAAAATCACAGACATCATGAATACTTCATCTCCAAACATTTCAAGTATGTATCACCTCAGGAAAAAAAAAATCACTTTACCATATATAATCAGTGTATCACTATCACGTCCCCAAAAATTAAAATTAGTTTATAATTACCTTTATTATTACCTAATAAACAGTCCATATACCAAATTCCCCATTTGTCCCAAAAGTGTTCTTCATAGCTGTTTGTCTTTGGGTTGGATGGGAAGGGAGATTCAGAATCCAATGCGATCATGCATTGTCTTTATTGGCATAGCTCTTTACTTCCCTTCACTCTAGGACAACAGTCCCCTGTCCTTTTTCTGTCATGAAACTGACATTTTTGAAAAGTCCAGGCCACATCATCTGGATTTGTCTTGATCATTTCTCCTATATTTTGGCAGGAATATGGACACAGGAGATGTGTCCTTCCCACGACATCATATCCAAAGACATACCATGTTGATTTGTACCATTATTAATAATGTAACATTCGATCCCTTGGTTAAGTGGTATTTGCTCAATTTCTCCATTCACTAATAGAGAATTTCTCTTTTGTAACTGATAAGTAATATGTGTGGTGCACTTTCAGACAATGTGGATAATCTGTTCCTTAACAATTGTACTCAGTGGTCTTATCATCCATTGAAAATCCCTGTCTGGATTAATTCCGATTTTGATGGTGGTAAAATAATGTATGGTCTTTCTTCTAATTCTATGATTCCTTCTGTATGATTAACTGATTTTTTCTATTAAAGTTTTTCCTTCCTAGCTCCTCTACACTTTTCAATATCACGATGATACAAAGGATTATTTTATCAATGTGTTATAATCCATTACTACCATCATTCTTTTTAAAGTTAAAATTGTCCCAAATTTAGGTGATCCTCTCTTATTTGGTTCGAGATTTCTTCCTTCTGGTGGATGCTTTAGACATACCCTATCTGGCACAAACAATTCAGGCTCACTTTATACATTTTCTACCTAGACCTACACTAGCGATTTCTTTAAGAAACAGTGTTTCTTTTTAATAGGGAATAGTATTGAAAAACTAAGATCTGGGTACCAGATGTGCTCGCCATTGCAATTTTTAAAATCATACAGGAGACCACAGTATAAGAAAATTCTACTCCCCTGAGGATATTAGAACGATATATATCAAAAGAAAAATGATGCGGAGATCTTAATCTCCATCCTATATTCTCTAGTACTTAGCCATTATCTCTACTGACCACAAAAACGGTACATTGTTGTACCCTTTCCCCCCCAAGGGTTGTTTCAGCAAAGGACTAAACTTACATTTGAAGTAAGTGTGCAATCTGATACTCCATTATCTTAAATTGCTGTCCCCTGTGGGTCACAACTGCCCCCCCCCCTCAATTTGGGTAAGAAGGGTGTAAGGACTAAAACTGAGACAAATATCTTCTATGTTACTTCCCAACCTCCCGTGTCCTGAGACTATATTTTTAATCATATGCAAGACCTATAAGCACTTAACAACTGTTGATTACCCACAAAGTATTAAGTTCTCTTCCATCTGCCCCAAGGCTCCTCCCACTATTAACATAATTAATAATCCAGATAGTAAAGGCTAAACACACACAATGCATGGATGGATATCAAATAGCCTGCTCTTCTAGAATAAGAAATCTTAGAACTTTAATGAAGTTTAAGTCTTCAGATGATTTTTTGTCTCCTGTTTGGGGATTAGGATGCCTGACAGAAGATCAAGTTGACCAGAGACACGCACAGCTAGACCTCACCAGCAGAGGTCAGGAGAGGACAAGAAGAAGAAAAGCTTTGTGTTTTGAGAGAACATTGAGAAGTCTGCCATATATTTTAAGTAAGATCTCAAACCACATAAAATTCAAAGTTTTAAAAGATATGAATAGGCTTCAATATTTTGTAAGCCATGTAAAATATCTCTCCACATAAAGAAATAGACGAATGCATGAAAATGCATAGTTTTGCATATCCTTTCCTCCTTATTAAAGAACATCAATAAGCTCAAAGAAACAATATAATCCATTATTAATATTGTTCTCTGCAGAGTAAACATAATAAGTGTGTTTATATGTTTAAGTGACTACATGGAAGAATCCAAAGCACTTCACAAATACCAACATAATCCTCTTATGAGAGACTGCCTACTACTATCCTTATTTTAAAAATTGAATTGCCTTCTATAAAATAATACTCAGGCAAATCTGAAACTAAAGCCATGATTACTTGACTATGCATTAATGTACAGCTTCCCAAATGGCAACAACTGTATGCTTCAAGTGTAAAGACTAATAAACACTTTAGATTTCAGCAAGGCTATCATTTCCATTGATTTCATTCAACAGTTTTATGTGCAGAATTTTTTTTATTACTTCTCTAGAAATGGCAGAGTTGGCCATTAGGACTAAACAGTTACTGAAGAATACATAAACTAAACTCAGACCAAAAACATTTGAGGAAATCCTGATAAACTAAAAAGTTTCTAGCCTTATACTGCTCTGCATGTGTCTAAAGCTCTCATTCCACTTTCAAGAAGCCAAAGCTGTAAAAAGGCAGGTCATGCAATATGAGCTCAGTTTACGTACAAAAGGCATAATGGAATCTCAATCACCAGCCTCAGCACCCTGATCCTTTCTCAATAAAAGACTAACAAATGAATATAAAATTACATCTTATATTAAATTATCAAGGTGTGCTTAGGTCATTTTTAGTGATTTGTTAGTATATTAAACTCCTGAGTTTAAACCACCAGTTAAGTACAAGCTTGACTACACTGGGTAGAAGGCCTTTTACCCAACACAAATATCTTTTAAAAACCAAATAAAGTATTTTTTTTAAAAAACCTCCCTAAAGTATGCATTTTCTACTAACTTTTGTCTTATATTTTTCCTTCTCTTTACTGTCACATTTCTTAAATTATCTATATCACTGGCCCAGACTTTTGGACTTTCTAGATCAGGAAATTATTTTTAAAGGGGAAGGTTGGTAGGCATTGGAGAGAGAAGTCCATATTGAGCTGCCAGGTTTCTATTTTGCCAAATATGGATATCTCTTGTTATAAGATACCTTCCAACTCTTCTTCTCTCCAGATTCTCAAATAAAGGACATTTAACATCTGAAGGGACAATCTCAGCCAGTCTTTAAATCAACCTATTTATTACAAAGCAGTCATCACATTCATTTGGTCATTCATTCAGCCACCACTTACTGCACACATACTAACACATTATGTGCACTGTTGTGGGTTCTGGGGAGACAGCAGTGAATAAAACAGATTTTTAAAAAACCCTCGAAGAGATTACATTCCAGTGAGGAAACCCACATACACACACACACACACACACAAAATAAGTAAAATATTTAGCATGTGAAATAATAAATGTTGAAGAGAAAAATAAAAGGAGAAGGAAAGAATTAGTATTATGGAGGCCAGTTCCCAATTTTAGAAATGATGGCCAGGGAGAATATTTTTCTGAAGGTGATATTCCTAGGGTATCCAACCCACAGCCCATGTGCTGCACGTGACCCAGGATGGCTGTGAATGCAGCCCAACACAAAATCGTAAATTTACTTAAAAACTTTTTTGTTGCTCACCAGTTTTTGTTAGTGTCTCTGTATTTAATGTGTGGCCCAAGACAACTCTTTTTCTTCCAGGGTGGCCCGGAGACACCAGAAGGTTGGGCACCCATGAAGGAATGAGGGACTGAGACTTGTCACCATCAGAGGAAAGAGCACCCACCCCAAGAGAGGAAGCAGCCAGTGCAGAAGACCTCAAAGAAGGAATATGGTGGGAATGCTCAAAAAGCCTAAGGGGACCAGTGAATGAGCAACAGAAGGCAGTAGCAGGTGAAGTGAGAGCCTTAACACAAACCAGGTCATACCATACCTTGCAGGTCATTCTAAGGACTTTCCCTCTTAGTGTGTTTCGATTAGAGAATGACATGATCTTACTTATTATTTTTTTTTTTGATCTTACTTATTTTAAAATAATCTTTCTGGTTCTTTCGGTGAATAGACAGACTCTGGGGATAAAGGGGGATGATGGCAGAAGCAGGAAGTTGGAACCCCCAGAAGAAGAGATGGCAGTGGACCAGGCGGTAAAAGTAAAGCAGGGGGTCAGATTCTGAATGTGTTCTGAAGGCAGAGCTCACAGAACTGCTAAGAGATGAAATGTGGGATAAGAAAAAGTCAAAGGTAACTAAGAAGTTTTTTATTTTTTTTATTCATTCATTCATTCATTGCTTTCAGGGAGAAAGGAAGAAAGAGAGAGAGATATTGATTGGTTGCCTTGAAGACATGAGCATGGTGAGGAACAATGAAACGGTGGTGGTATCAGTGGAATCCAAGAATTAGTGACATCAGGGGGCACTAGACAAGAGAAGACCAGTCAGAGAGTAGAAACAAATCCTGATGTTCCCATTTCGAAGTGGACTTTTAGAAAGTTCACCAGAGGCAGAATTTAGAAATTGTTCACTATTACCCTGTACTTCCTTCTCATTCATTCCTTAGCCACAGATCTGGTTTCCCTACCACCAACACTACCATTTCATTTCACTAATATTGTAATACTATACTCCCAAAAGCCACTGATAATCTCCCACATGTTGCCTCACTTGATGTTTAGTCACTGGGCAGACAGTGAGCATCTCAAAGGCAGAAACTATGTCTTTTTTTTTTTTTAAGATTTTTTTATTATTTATTTATTTTTAGAGAGAGGAGAAGGAAGGGAGAAACATCAATGTGTGGTTGCCTCTCAAATGGCCCTCACTGGGGACCTGACCTGCAACCCAGGCATGTGCCCTGACTGGGAATCGAACCAGGACCCTCTGGTTCCCAGCCCGCGCTCAATCCACTGAGCTACACCAGCCGGGCCAGAAACTATGTCTTATTTGACCCAAATATTCTAGGCATTGCCTAGTCCAGTGCTATGCAAGAATGTAGCTATCGAAAAAGGAAGAAAGGGAAGAAAGAAGGGAAGAAAAGGAAGGAAGGGAGGAAGGAAGGAAGGGAGGAAGGGAGGAAGGAAGGAAGAAAAGGAAGGAAGGAAAGGAAAGGAAGGGAGAAATTCCTTTGCCAAAACATCAAGGTATGATACTGAGAAAATCAGGAAGTCACAAGAGAATTCAAATGTAGGCAGTACCTATGGGGAGCTCTATGTAAAATGACAATTTTGTCTACAGCTCAAAGTTATGCTATAGTTTTTATTTTCAGGAAATTTTGATTTTAGAACGGTTTTCTCAAACATTTTTCAAATTCCAATTCTAATTTTATCTCCATTTTCTGAAACTCAGCTTCCTTCTTCAACAAACATAAATTGAGAACAATCCTAATCAGTAGCCTCCGTCTCATTCTACAATTCAGTTTCTGGTACAGGAAAAAAAAAAACAGAGAAGGGAAGGGAGAGTCTGAACAGCTTTAAAACATTCAGTCCCTATTCTCAACTATGGAACCAGATCCCTACCCAAGCACAATGAAGAAAGGGGAAACTCCAAGTTACCAAAGGATGACAGGTTTACTATATATAAGACTTCTCTAATTCATAAAAAGTTAATATCTTTATTTGACTACAGCAATACGTGTCGTTGTTTTTGGGAAAGTTGATTAAAACCTCATGCAACAGCTATGCTGCAAAGTGCTATGGTCTGGAATAGTGCTCTATTAGCCACAGGATGCATGAGAATCACTTGTGAGACATCATACAAATTACACGCCCAGCCTCCTGCCCAGAGACTCGGACTTAACAGACTGAGGTGGTCCCAAGCAACTACTCTCGTTAAAGGCCCTGCATTAGGAGGCACTCCTGGCCTGGGCGCTACCGGTCTAGAAATCAAATCTTCTCTGATAACTGATAACTTTCCTTTTCTCAAATATCCACCAGAAGTCCCATCAAATCTCCTAAAATTATTTCACCATTAATTTAATTTCTTCCTAACAGCAATACACTTAGGATCAAATTTTAAGAATGGCTGCCCCATTAATATATAATATGGCATTCAAAATCAGAAAGGTGGTCGATTTTATTCTTCTGATAAACACAATTCACCAGTAACTGTAAGTAAATGCAGAGCTGGCCTTACCCGTTCCATGGCTGCATTATGATATGGGAGCTCCTCCTCACTGCAGAGGGGGGAAAAAAAAGACAGTATGTGTCAAATAGTTGAAATTAAAGCTAACTTTGAAAAAATTATAAGCCTATAGATACACGTAATGCACAATCTCTTATTCGCCATAGCAAAAGTTATATAGCTCCTATTCTACCAAATTCTAAATAAAACAGTTAGGTACCTGTAACCACAATGTCCCCTATCTTTACATTTCTAGATCAGCACTGTCCAATAAACTAATCTCTAGGTATATGCGGCTATCTAGTTTTAAATAAAGTGTAAATAAAATTAAAAATTCAGTTACTCATTCTCATTAGCCACAGTGCAAGTACCTGGTAAGCATGCAGATAGAGGCTACCGCACTGAACAGGGTAGATATAGAAAGAACATGTCCACCAATGCATCCAGTTCTACTGGACACCACCACTCCAGCCTAGGAACCATCAGCAACCTTTTTCTATAAAGGTAAACATTTACGTAATAAATACTTTAGGCTTTATAGACCATACCATCTTTTTCATAATTATTCATCTCTGATGTTGTATGGTAAAGCAGACACAGGCAATATGTAAATTAAGTGTGGTTTTGTTCCCATCAAACTTTTACAAAAACAGGTGGAGAACCGGGTTTGGCTTGCAGGCCACACAGTTCACCAGCCTCTACGCTGGACCATCATATCTCCTCCCTCTGGCTCAGACCATGGCCTATAACAAATGACTGTTTAAAAGAAATTGTATAAAAAATAAAACTGTCTCCAACAGATTTATGAATTAAAAAGAAAATTTTTATTTGGTAAATAAGGAAATCTTCATTTGTGAAAACTTCAATGGGGATGACTTTTTTAATGCACAATAACAGATGAAATCCATTTTTCTGGCACAGTAATTTTGTGGTATCATCTCTAATATAAAATATTCTGAATCTCTTACATTCACTGTCAAAAATATAAAAATATGTGCTATCCATAAACAAAGTTATGTGCTTTGAGTTGCTATCTCAGTAGTGTTGATGTTTTGGCAATGATATGTACATATTCTTGCCTTAGTTTCTCGTGACATCAAATAATACTTCTTTCCAAAGTGCAAAATATTTGTATTTAAGACTCCAATATTTCAAGGGCAGTCAGTCTTTGCTACTCTGATGAGTCCTTAGGTGAACCATGAAGTACAACTGACAAAAAAAAGTGTAATACTTGAAAGAGATCTTACAGAGATAGTCCAAACCCTCATTTCATAGATAAGGAAACTAATGTTTTCACTTAGTCACACTTAGCCTAATGTGGAGATGTTCAGCAATCTCTAACCCAGTGAGTTTGCATTAAGATCAACAAGATCTTTAGATTATTGTAGGAGTATACGAAAAGGCTGAAAAATCAATTCTCAAGAGGACAAGAAACTTAGAGGATTAAATATAAAAAGCCCTTTGTTGTTTTTCTACTGTAAAGTGAATACTCTACTGAATGTGACACCTTGTTTTTTTTTATAGCTTTCATTATGCTCTTAGTCTAAATTTCCCTGCTAATTTGTAATCCTGATTACTAGGGCCTCTGATGTATGAATGATACAGGATATAACTTCTGGTTTAAAAGTGTACCTATCCATTCTTTATTTACTGGCAGAAGAGGGCTTGCCGACACCACTGGAATGTACTTCCCATAATTAGTCAGCAGTGGTGCCTTGAAAGAATAAGAACATCTGGCACCCTTTGTGCACACCAAGAATGGAATTTCTGGGGTTAGTAAGCTACCCTGGGCAAGATGAACCTTTTGTACAGCTGACTTCAGCTGATCCTGGCAACTATTTATTTAAACATCCCTAACTGCAAATGAAGTGCTAGCTATGGCTGCCTATCTCAAGAGAAGTTCTTTGAAGTTGCTGGGTGCATTTATTTGGTGTCCTCCTATTTACTAAACAAGGCTGACAGACCTATTCTCAGTCCTGACTCAGAACCAAGTGTTGCACTTGTCTGTGGAATGATGCTGATCATCTGCTCAGGCTACATGGTCTGTGTTCGGCAGATCTCACAGAACCAACTGCTTTCTGAAATTCGAGATGAGACAGGACTGCACACAGCACCCCACTCCACCTTAACTTCAAATCATGCTATTAAATCCTGGGAGAGAGGAATGCCAGAACAGACATACACAACCACATTCAGCCTTAGCCAAAATCTAAGAGTACACAAACCTAGTCTTAGATTTTTATCCAACCCAAATATTTTACATAACCCTTTGCCCTGTCACAACCCTACCAGGATCTGGCTGTCTATCCAATCCCCATCGTGATCCCCAAACTGTTACTGAACTCCTACTATCCAAGCATTTTTAATGTGCATTTTAAAATTTATTTATTTAAATATTAAGACATAATTGACATAACAATGTATTAGTTTTAGGCTATAACATAATGATTTCATATATGTATACATATTGCAAAATGATTACATTAAGTTTATTAAACATCCATCAGCATACATGCTTACAGATTTTTAAAAATATTTTCCTTGTGATGAGAACTTTTAAGATCTACTCCCTTAGCAACTTCCAAACATGTAATACGGCATTGTTAACTACAGTCACCGTGCTGCATATTAGATCCAGGACTTACTCACATCTAGTTTATACTTATTGACCACCTTCACCCATTGTGCCCAACCTCCAGCCCTGCCTTTGACAACTATGCATTTGTTCTCTGTATCTATGCATTTGTTGTTCGTCTGTTTAAGATTCCACATATAAGCAACACCATACAGTATCTGTCTTTCTTGGTCTGACTTATGTCACTTAATACTATAAAGACATATCATAAACATATATATGACATTTTCTTTTCCATTCATCCATGGATGTATGCTTAGGGTGTTTCCATGTCTTGGCTATTGTAAATAATGCTGCAAAGAAAATAGGGGTACAAATATCTTTTCAAGATAGTGATTTGATTTCTACTGGATAAATATCCAGAAGTGGAATTGCTGGATAATATGGTAGTTCTATTTTAATATTTTGAGAAGCCTCCATATTGTTTTCCATAGTGGTTGCGATTTACATTTCCACCAGCAGTGCAGGTGGGTTCCCTTTTTTCCACATCTTCACCAACACTTGTTTCTTGTTTTTTTTTTTTAATTCTAAACTGGTATGAGGTGATATCTCGCTGTGGTTTTAATTTGTATTTCCCTGATGATTAGTTATGCTGAGTACCTTTTCCTATACCTGTTGCTCATCTGGATGTCTTCTTTGGAAAAATGTCTATTCGGATCCTCTGTCTACTTTTAAATCAAATTGTTTGCTTTAGCTTTTGGCTATTGAGTTTTATGAGTTCTTTATATAGTCTGGACATTAACCTCTTATCAAATACACGACTTAGAAATATTTTCTCTGATTTGACAGACTGGCTTTTCATTTTGTTGATGGGTTCTTTTGCTGTGCAGAAACTTTTTAGTTTGATACAGTCCCACTTGTTTATTTCTGCTTTTGTTGCCTTTGCTCTTGGTGTCAAATCCAAAAAAATCATAACTAAGACCAATGTCAAGAAGTTTACTGCCTATGTTTTCTTCTAGAAATTTTATGATTTCAGGTCTTATGTTCAGTCTTTAATCCATTTTGAGTATGATGTAAGACAGTGTTCAATTTCATTCTTTTGCATGCAGCTGTCCAGTTTTTCCAACATCACATATTAAAGAGACTATCCTTTCCCCATTGTATATTCCTGCCTTTGTTGTAAATTAATTTACCATATATATGTGGGTTTACTTCTAGGCTCTCAATTCTGGTCCACTGATCTGTATGTCTGTTTTTATGTCAATACCATACAGTTTTGATTACTACAGCCTTATAATATAGTTTGACACTAGGAAGTGTGATGCCTCCAGCCTTGTTCTTCTTGCTCAAAATTGCTTTGGTAATTTAGGGTCTTTTGTGATTATATACAAATTTTAGGACTGTTTATTCTATTTCTGTAAAACAAGCCACGGAATTTTGATAGGGATTGCTTTGAATCTGTATATTGCTTTGGGTAGAATGGACATTCTAACAATATTAATTCTTCTAATCCATGAGCACGGATCATCATCCCATTTATGTGTATCTTCTTCCATTTCTTTCATCAATGTCCTATACTTTTCAGAGTATAGATCTATTACCTCTTTGGTTAGATTGATTCCTAGGTATTTTATTATTTTTGATGCAATTATAAATGAAACTGTTCTTTTAATTTCTCTTTCTGGTAGTTTGTTACTAGTACATAGAAACACAATTGATTTTTTGTATATTGAGTTTGCATCCTGCATCTTTACTAAATTTGTTTATTAGTTCTAACACATTTTTGTTTTCTTTTTCATGGAGTCTTTAGGGTTTCTATATATAAGATCATATTACCTGCAAATAGAGACAGTTTTATTTCTTTTCTTCTGATTTGGATGCCTTTTTTTTTCCTTGCCTTATTGCTCTGGCTAGGACTTTCAGAAGTCCTGTCAAATAACACCACTTTTATCCCTACAGAGTGGGCACCCCTGTCTTATTTCTGATCTTCGAGGAAAAGCTTTCAGTTTTTTCCCCATTGAGAATGATCTTAGTTGTGCACTTGTCATATATGGCCTTTAATATGTTGAGACGCATTCCTTCTCTACCCATTTTGTTGTGTTTTCATAAATGTATGTTGAATTTTGTAATAAATCTTGAGACTTTGTTGATTGATGATAGAGCTCAAGAATGTGGTCAAGTTTTCCTACATGCGCTTTCTTGTGTATTACTCCATATCCTAAAACCTTTTACACAAAATCTTCCATGCATAACACTCATCTCCAAAAACTATTCCTCCTCAAATTTCTATATTGGAATACATTAATTTCCACAGCCTTGCAAGAAGAAACCAGGGGAATGGTGCTCTAACAAGAGCCACACACAATATCTACACCCGTAAAGCACTGCACACCAGCCTCAGGCACAGGTACTGGCACGTTGGAGGAATGCACTAACATTGCTGGATGAATGTACAAAGGGAAGGATAAACACATGCTTGCATGCACATATGCATCTTAAGCTTGCCACCTAAAAACCCTTCATGCAGGAAAATAAAAGGACCAAAACCTGGGTGAGAAGAGTCTTCTTTCAGATCAGGGAACTACAGACCATGGATCAAATCGACCCACTGCCTGTTTTTGTAAATGAAGTTTTACTGGAATACTGCCACACTCATTCATTTATGTATTATCTGTGGTTGTTTTCATGCTTCAATGGAAGAGCTGAATGGCTGTGACGAAGGGTCCATAAAGCCAAAAATATCTAATATTTGGCTCTTTACAGAAAATGACTGACTCCCTCCGCTTTAGAAAACAAAGATTTGTCCTCAAAGAGAAATACGCACCAAGAAGTGGCTCAAAGAAAACACCAAGCTGACAGTAAGAAGCAATGCTTCACAGAAATACAGTAAGTAAAAATGACAATGACAACAACATAGTCATCTCTGAAAAGGGAGAGACCTTAACTGGATATATTTTTTCATCTGCTATTAAATTTAGAATTACTAATTACAATACATGCATCTATAATTTTTTAATAGCTTAGATGGAGCATTTCTATAACTTAAGATAAACTTTCATTTTGGAAACTTAAAAGTTAACTTGTTAAAATCAGTTAAGTTGAATATACTGAACAAATTTTATTTCTATTTTTGTAGTAAATTTTGTCTAAATTTACATTACTGTAGTCAAAATTATTAGATGAATAGAGAGTTCTCAAGCCCTTGTCATCAAAAGATTATTATTTAAAAACAAAACTACCTTTATTCTGATTTTCCAGTATTTATACAGTTATAGTAAACTACAATCAGCTAATTTTATAAATATATATATTTTGATAAGGAGCTGAAAACCTGAAGTTTGGTATTCATTTTATCTTTATTTTTGGTACAATTTCCTTCTACTTCTCCTATTAATAACTTGTGACCTAAAAACATTATCAATCTTTATCCAAATACCAAGCATTCTTTGTTGAGCAGAGTAGTTGCACTGGCTATTTTTGATAAAAATGTTTAAAGTTCTCTAACTTTTTAAATAAGCTCAGTTCCTCCATTCTCCAAAGCACTGTGATCACAGGCACACAGACTGGGGACAGCTCCCCATTCCTGAGTACTTAACAAAGACATTCCTGTTCCAGCATCAAGCCAGGCTGGTTTGGCAACAGTTTTCATATTTATTGTGAAATCTGTTATAGAACCAAGTTAGTCCTGTACTGCATTTGTTAATTACCATCATCCTTCTTCTTCTTTTTTTTTTTTTAGATTTATTTATTTATTTAGAGAGAGGGGAAGGGAGGGAGAAGGAGAGGGAGAGAAACAGCAATGTATGGTTGCCCCCTCACTGGGGACCCAGTCTGCAATCCAGGCATGTGCTCTGACTGGGAATCGAACCAGGACCCTTTGGTTCCCAGCCCGCATTCAATCCACTGAGCTACACCAGGCCAGGGCAACCATCATCCTTCTTTACATATTATAACAAGTAATTTAACTCACTAAAACTATAATTAGATAAGAAATCAGCAGCCTTCAGCGAAGGCTACAAATTTCATTTTTGCCATTGCATTTTATTGACATTGACACTTATAATCCAATTTCATTGGAGAACCAATCAAAAATTGCAAAGAACTAAGCAGAAAAAAATACTCTTTCAATCAAGGTGTGACAGACAGGAAGCAATATCTAAACACCTAGGCCACATGACTTTCTTCAATAGCACGAAAAACTCCAGTCTACAGTGACAAGCAATAAAAGCCACTGGAAACAACCTCTGGAGAAAGCGGTTTACTGAAATTAGACAGACATTGTAACAAAAATAAATGATTTCGGTGAAATTTAATAAAGCCTAACATTACACTAAAATCCATTTCTATGTTGATTATTCTCATTTGATTTGAGCTGCCTGCCTTAGGACAGCATCAAAAAGTAAATAAAAAAATCTAGTGGGATAGGCAGTATGAGAACTGGTATAAATCAGCTTTGTTTCTAAAGAAGTGGAGAGCTCTGCTCTCTGGGCATTAACTCAGTACTCGTGATCGTTTCAAACAGTATCCCTCTCATTAGGCACTCTTTTTGTCCCCCTTTTCTTTCTAGTAATTTCAAAGCCTTCTACTGGGTTTCTTTTATTAAAAATACGGCAGAGCAGTAACAGGCAGTGCAATACAGCAGTTCAGAGCACAGCTCTGCTGTAGGACTGCCAAGGTCCACATGCCAGATCTGACACTGTCAGAACCACCCAGGCAAGCTTCATGATCTCTTCATGCTTCATTTTCATCTAAAAAACTGATTTTTTAAAAAAAGAATACTGCCCGGCTGGTGTAGCTCAGTGGATTGAGCATGGGCTGGGAACCAGAGGGTCCCGGTTCGATTCCCAATCAGGGCACATGCCTGGGTTGCGGGCCAGGTCCCTAATGAGGGCCATGTGAGAGGCAACCATACATTGCTCTTTCTCCCTCCCTTCTCCTCTCTCTGAAAATAAATAAATAAATAAATAAATAAATAAATAAATAAATAAATAAAAAGAATACTAATCCCAAAGAGTTTTTGAGAGAAATAAATGAGTTAATCAATGTAAAGAGCATAAAACAGTGCCCGTTACATAGTAAATGCTCAATAAATATTAACTGATATTATTAAGATAAATGGACTGACTTTTTCCCCACTAGTGCCAAAAGAACCTCAGCACAGAGGGTAAAAAACAAGCACAAAATAACTGAGTGTGATTTTTAGACTGTCAAACACAGGCGAGGCTCTTGGGCCAGAAACTTGCTCATACTGTTTCAAGCAAGGAGAAAAACGAATTTAGGTAATTACTAGATCCTTTTGGAATGCAGTTTTTTTATATGTATTCTGTACTATATTATATTAGACCATTTCATGATTAACACATCTTTTAGAATAGTTCACTGCCATTAGAAACACTGCAGAGGTCAAAATCAGCTGAGTTGTGTTCCACCTGCTAAACCAAAATCTGGGATAGACCCCAGAAATCTATTTTTAAAAAAACAAACAGTTCCCAGCTGACTAGTGTGTGACCCACTGCTCCTGACAGTGCTAAATGCTCAAGCTGTCCTCTAAAACTGTACGCACATACCTCAGATCTGCACATTAACCCACACAAATCTGTACGCTTTTCCTGCCACATTTGTGGCCAAGCTTGATTTACTTAAATTAAGGAAAAAAGTGGAAGTGGGGAGGTAAGAACAGTATTTTCATAATAGTTAAATACTGCTCTGCTAGTCTGTCGAAGTTCAAAGTTTTCTAATTATTATTACTCAGGAGAACATTTTGGGTACGCTAATGTCATTAGTTATAATAATAATACTTTATATTTGTCCTTTGTATAGTATTCTATTATTTTATGTCTTCAAATCTTCCTCTACATTGTAAGGTATGTAAAGCAGTTAATGATTTCTGTTTTACACACGAGGCATGAAATGGTTAACTAACCATTTCCAGTGAAGCCACAGGAAAGCATATATTCTCTAACTTAGAGTACTGTTTCTGTGTCTGTTTGCTTGTTTTACCCTGAGAAAAACATTAGACAACCAAATACTATCTAAATGCAAGAAACCTGAACAAAAGGAGAAAACAAGTTCTGAGTACTATAAGTTACTGCTATGTACTATATAAGAAATTGTATTTTTCCCTCAACTTTAATCATATATCATAAAATAAAATCTCTGGCTTTTTCCTATTATAATAAACACGACTGAAAAATATATTTGAATGAGAAGTTAATCACTGAACTGTATGGAACCAAACAAATTATAGAAATGAACAGAAGTCTCCAGCCCACAGGAATCTGACTAAACAACAAACACCAGAACAGGTAGATTCACATCATTTACAGTATGTTTTGAAGAGTCAAAATCCTTTTAACCACTTTATAGTGATTTAGACCCCACTCAACTCTTTATATAACATAGGATAAATGGAATTAATTTTGAGAAGCAATAATATGAATACATTTACAACTATAAGGAAAATTAATGGCTTTTTTTTCCATCACTCAATTTTAGGCTGCATAAAACTAAAAGTTCTAATTGCTCATTATTTTAAAAGTGCATTTATATAAAATAACATGTTTTATAATTATTTTTGAAATACAAATTGTTATTCATTTCCATTTAATTCTGCTAAATTATTAGTTCAACTAATTTATTGCACTTAATGTTCCTACAAAAATATAACAAAAATGTATTAAAGATTGTATTCTTACAAAATAGTTGAATTTCAATCACAGAGGTTAAAAATGCCAGGAATTTAATAACAAAAGTATGTTGCAAGACAAGTCTTGGAATCTTCTTCATAGCATGCTATTAAAAATAAAATCACCCTGGCTGGGTGGCTCAGTTGGTTGGAGCCTCATCCCATACACCAAAAGGCTGTGGGTTCAATTCCTAGTCAGGGCACATATCTAGGCTGCAGGTTCAAGCCCCACTCAGGGTATGCATGGGAGGCAACCAACCGATCAATGTTTCTCTCTCACAGGGCTGTTTCTCTTTCTCTCACTTCCCCTCTCTCTAAAATCAATAAATATATCCTGAGGTGAGGACTTAAAAAAATAAAATAAAATAAAATAAATATAAATATAACAGGTGTCCACAGAAGCATTATAATAAAAAAGTTAGCTTTCAATCTATGCAACTTACTGTAAAAAGCCAAATCTATCTGTGACTTTGTAAACAAGGTAATCAGCATCTTCCCAAGGTTCAATCTCTGCACCTTCCCGTCCCTATAACAATGAACAAAGAAGGGTGTTATAGAAAACCTGTAAAATTGAATAATTTTTTAAAATACAAAGACCAAAAAAAGGAGAGCCATTTTTATATATAACCAGTAAGAGCTGGAAATAAGGCACTATCCACCTTAGCTAACTTTAAAATATATATATATATATTAATATTTTTGGCAATATCATCACTATTTTCTAGTTACACACTTTGGAAGATACCATATGTTAGCAACAGCTGACATGTAGGGAAGCTTTGCTCAGACTTGGGCTCCTGTGAGTACCTGGGAAGGAGGAAGCAAAGGAGAAAAAGAAAGTCACTCAAGAACAACCTGTCAAACTTCAAAGTTTTTGAGTGAACATGTCTTAGAAAAAAAAAGTATTTCTTGTCTTTTCGTGCAAACTTCTCAGAAGTGTGGGCTATCCACCTTGTCTCTCTGCTTCTTTACTTCACAGACACATCAGCCTTGAAATGATTCCTGCCAAGGTCAAAAACGATCTATCATTGTTAAAACCAGTGGACACTTTTCAGTCCTTTTCAAATGCATTTCTTTGAAGCACTTGGCAGTGCTGCTTCTCACTCTCTATTCCTCAACCTACATGACATCACCTCCCTTGGTTCTCCTCATCCCTTTCCAGCTCTTCTTTTGGTGGCTTTTTCACAGTATCTTTTAACTGCTGATGTGTCCAGACCTCTGTCCTCGACCACTGCTCCCTCATTCCACCCCTGAGGCTGTTAACTCACACTGTCAGTGCAGAAACCCCAAATGTAACTGTCTATCCAGGGGTGTCCAACCTTTTGGCATCTCTGGCCTACACTGGAAGAAGAGTTGTCTTGGGCCACACGTTAAATACACAAACACTAACAAAAACAAAAAAAATCTCATAATGCTTTAAGTAAATTTAGGATTTTGTGTTGGGCCTCATTCATAGCCATCCTGGGCCACATGCGGCCTGCAGGCTGCAGGGTAGACACCCTTGGACCAATCCCTCAAATTTCAGACTTAGTACCCAACTGTTTTGCAAACCCCTCCATCTGAGTATAATTTATAACTGTCTGCTTGTGTGTTCTCCAAGTAAGCCGTGAGCATCTCGTGGGCAAAAACAGCTCTCACTCATGTCCGTAGTGTTAATCCCTAGGGCCTAGCACAACGCCTAGCCTGGTCACCAAGTGTTAGTTGCATGAAAAAAAAAGCATGCAAGGATGAATGACGGACAGTTCTATTGGTTTTAAATGAGCTAAGCAGTTAAATAAATTAATTAGGTTTTTCATGGACTACCCATAACCTAATCACAGTAATGGGAAACTGCATCTGATGTTCCCAATGACCACTTAACAACAAACTCTGGGAACACAGCCACTGAGCCGAGACTGCCTGTGTGCCTCCCTGGAAGCAGGGCACAGTCCAGACGGCTTGCTCTAATTCCATGCTCCTGTTGTTCTCACAATAATGAGAAATAGCAGATATAAAATTACATGCAAGTGATATAAACATAAAACATGACATTTATAAATCACTGCTGCGACTCACAGACCTCAAGAGGTTAGGAAATAATGAGACACGTAAATCATCAACAATTGTGATTTCCTATGGCATTAAAAACCAGATTTCATAACTAATTTAAGGATAAAATGCTAATGGGGAATATATACAAATGTATAATTTAAAATTTCAGATCCAGGGTAAATTTTTAATAGCACATATAAGTTATGAATAAAGTGGGTACTTAATTCCATATACTAACTTATTAAAATATTTGTTGAATATCTAATGTGAGTCCAGAACCTTTCTAGGTGTTTATACTACAAGAGTAAAGCAAACAAAAGAAATTCGTACCCTCAGATAATTTACATTCTAGGAGTGAGAGCAGTCAACAAACAAAGTATAATATATTGACTGTTGATGTAGTAAGTGCTATGGTGAAAAATAAATAAAAGAAGGGGATACAGAGTGCTGAGGCCAGAGGAAGAGTATTAAACAGTGTGTTCAGAGTGATTTCAGGAAGGTGGCATCTGGGTAAAAATCTGAAAGAGGTAAGGCAATGAGGCACGAGGTATCCAGGATCTATGTGTTCTAGGCAGAAGAAGCAAGCCTGGTGTGTTGGGAGAACAGCAAGAGACTGGAATGGCTGGAACTGAGGCAAGGAAGGAGAGAACATTTAGAGATGAAGTCAGAGAAAAAAGATGACTTCAACGGTCACATGAAGTAAACAGACTGGTTCTGTAATCAAGCTCTCCTAAAAGCGAATCCATTTCTATTTATATGTGTTTTCCTAATAAAACTTAAAGAGTAAATATGAATACTTACTCTGTCATATTTAGCAACAATTTCAGCTCGCTCCTGGGCAAGTTTAAGTGCTACATCCTGGTCTGAATCTGTGGAGAGATCAAATTTAGATGAATTGTCATTTAAAGAATCACAAGTTACTTAATTATAAAACTAAGACAAAACAGATCCAAATAAAATAAAACACATACTACCAAAAATGACAAACCAGCAAAAATCAAATAAACTTAAAAGGATGAGTTAAGTATCCGTACAACCTTGAAATATCAATATATATATATCATTTCAATATTATATATAATATTTAAAAGAAAGCAACTTTGTTAACAGCATTAATTTGGGGGATATGATAAATTTTATCACTCAGAAATCAATTTTGGATCTAATTTCAAAGAAGTAAGTATTGGAGGAGAAAATGAAACTAAAAGCTCTAAGTTTTCAATGAAATACAAGTGGGTAGATGATGAGAAGCGCACTCAAGAAGGCTTTTAAAAATTAAGGGAATTTGTCCACCAAAAAAAAGTGCTCTTACACGACAAAAATAATCATTTCTTCATTTAGCCTCTCAGGCCCCTTTTATCAGTACCCTCAAATAATTTCCAGTTTTACTCTCCTAACTATCCCATACCTTTCTTTCTTTATTTCTACCATGTATCTTTCAAAAACACAAATATGAGAACAAAAGTAGAGATCATAACATAAAACACTATGAATATGATTACATACCCCAAGTACCATGACTAAAAATAAAAGACCAACGACAGACTATATAAATGGCACCTCTGATCAAGAAAAAGGATGAGCATTCCACTGGAAGGTTGGGTCGAGGTCATGAGCAAGAGATTCACGAGAGTAACTAAAGCAAGGACAACTATGTTTGTATTCTTACTAAGTGTCTGGCAGATAGTAAGATACTGCCAGGCAGCAGATACTACTCTTTACAAAGAGCACTTTACAAACAGCACTTTACAAACAGTCTAAGATAGATACTAAATTAAGCCTATTGCACAGATGAAAAAAATGAGGTCTAAGAGATTTGAACTAACTTGTCTTAGGTCTCAATGCTAGTCAATAGCAAAGCCAGGATTCAAATCCAGTCACTCTTGACTCCATATAAGCACTACTTTATAACAGTGATTACTAAAGGCACAAAAAAAGGACTCTCAGTTAAAGATGGCAGATGGAATACACATATCCATTCCTCCTAAAATCACACTAAAAGGACAATAGAGGGATTCTTTAAAACCCCTCCCTCAAAGGCTCAGCAAATAGTAATTCCTGAGAGAAGGGTGCAGTTAAAGAGTTGAAGGGATGTGCAGGTATGTAGCAGAGACTGGGAGCGTAGCAGAGATTGGGTGCACAGAAGAAAACCAAATCCAAAACAGGAAACTAACAGATGATGCATAAAGCTACAGAAGCAGGAAGTGGCAATAGAGGGGCGTTATCTCACACTATATGGAAGTAAACAGAGAATGAATCAGCCCTAAGGGAGATGGCAATGTGGAGGGAGGAATATGGAAGTCGGCTAGTTTTCAAAATAAGTCTTACAGACTGCTGAATCTTTAAACCAAGTATAGCTCTGATAAAAATAAAATCTAAATTTAAAAGCCAAGACATAGGGGCGGGAGGGGGGGTAGAATCAAAGTCATTAAAAGCTAAAGGTACACAAGTTTTAAAATATCCCTTTGCACCTATCTCAGACTAACCAAAAAATGCAACAATGGGCAAATCTGCAGTACCTTCCTTACATGACAGTAGAATTATAAATGCACAAATCTTTCTGGAAAGCAATTTGATAATATGTATCAAAAATCTTAAAAAGAGGCATATCCTTTACATAACAATTCCACTGTTAGGGTTTTATGCCAATGAGATCATCAAACAAGCACAAGACTGTTTTTAATAGTAAAAATAGGAAAAGGGGAATCTATAAATTTTTTAATGTTTATTTAGTAAAAAATGCTTATGCCACTGTTTTTCTTGGTTAGACTATAAAATGTGTCAATATGCTGTCCTTTGGGGCACATGTGGATACATAATAAAATGGTTCAATAAAGTAACAAATACAAACTAGTTCAGATTTTCAGTGAACTAATGCAATCAGAAGTCTGGGATGATCAACTCAATTATATACATAATTCATTCTCTCATTTTAGATTTATGAACCTTTGTTAATTCCTTTTTTCCTTCTTCTGTTGCCCAGCTTTAAAACATTACATTCACATTTTTACATAAGAGAAGGGAAAGCAAATCAACAAAAGTTAAAGAAGGAAACCTGACTACTTATTAAGTTTCATTTCCATTTTCAGAACAGCTAAGCATGAATTTCCACAGTGATTAGGCCAATTAAATGGATAAGCATTTTCTATGAATGTATTTTAAACCAACAAGTCCTTTATTGCTGCTACCGGTTGTAGGAGTTGCAACTATATTTCCAACTTAACAACTAAAAGTTTAAAAGAAAAAAGACGAAAACTGGAAACTGTAGAGTTGGGAAGTGAGGCAAAATTTCCCAAGAAAACATCATTTGTGACAAACTGGAAATATAATGCTTTACACTAATCATCTCTAGCCTAGAGATTTCCAGAAAAGAAAATCCAACTATATAACTGAAGCTGTACTGAAACTGGATGAAACAATATCCTAATTTTATGGAAGAAAGATGATATATTTTAACATGATCAGAATAGCTGACTTGACTCTAAATCAAATAAGTGTTCTATATCTTTAAATTTCTTTAGAAATTCCTTATCTTAGTATTTTTGTATGGGGAGAATATTTTATAAATGTATTCTAAAAAGAGGGCTAGACCACCAACTTACACCATATACAAAAACAAACTCAAGATAGAAGACTTAAATATAAGTCGTGACACCATAAAAAATGGAGCACAGCATAGGAAATGGAGTAGCCAAGGAACTTATGTGCATGATCCCTGGACATGAACAATGGAGGGGAGATTGTTTGAGGAAGTGGAGCTTGTGGGGTGGGGAGGGGAAAGGGAGAAAAACTGGTACAACTGTAACAGCACAATCAATAAAATATAAGTTTTAAAAAAATTAAAAAAACGAATTACTCTCAAGTACTCCCTTTGGTTTCATTCTAATTGATTATTTAGAAATTCCATTGCAAAAACAAAGAGTATGCCCTAAAACATGGACCACAGGGATATCAGCAGCTGTCTCCTGTCTGTGTGCAAGTGTGCACGAAGTTCCAGGCACCTATTAAACAATGACAACTGTGTTACCTGGTACTTACATCACATGTCATTATCAAATTTAAAAAACTTATTACATTATTCAAGCCAAATTAAAGCAAATTATTTTTATTGATTTTTATATCTACTACAATGAGGTTTCAACGTTTAAGAGGCAAATTTTAAAAAGCAAAGATAAGAAGATATTTGGATTAAATAATACTCAATAACATAAGAAAACATCTCAGCCCAAATTTATGGAAGAAAATGACACCAATAGCATTTCAAGAAGCATTTTACAATGTTTTAAGAAGATCTCTAATTCAAGTAAACACAAGAACTGTTAAACAATCAAGTATCCTCCTGAATTACATGTTTTAAAAGCAGGCACTGTAACTCAGTATTACTCAACCCCAAATTCTAATGAACAATTCATTCGAAATTGTTAAGTTTCAAATTCAACTCAATAAAACAAGATCAAAAACAGACCATTTTTTCCTGGTGTACATTTTGAAGGAAGAACTTTAAATATACATATCAACAATTTTAATTTAAAAACTACTTTACCCTTTGTTAGATACCCAGGCTGGCCTTGAAAATTAACAACAGCTTCAGTCCTCATAGAGTAAGCTTATCTATTCCAGGATTTCATTATTATTTTATAGTTCTCAAGCACACCGAGGGCATTAGGTGATACCCTCACACATTCTGCAACAAACTGAAACAGAAAAATGGAAGGCAGCTCTACTTTAAACTATTGGTGAAACAAGCACAAGAAAGGAGACGTTTGAGATACATTCTGAGGGAGAAAAAAGACTTAGCTGTGGTTACATAGACTATAGACATTCAAACAAAGATGGCATTTGTTGAGGGTAAAAACATGTCTTTCAGGCTAGATCCCAAGTATGAACCACACCAGCCTACACCCAGCATTCCAGCTAATAACAAACAAGGACTTTAAGCAAGCAGCTTCAGAATACGCCTTACTCTTGTACTTTAAAATTAGCCACTCTTATTTATTAATTTTAATAAAGTTTGTCAGGCAGCAACAAAGAAAATGTTTATTTAAAACAATAAAGCTAAATAAGAATGCTCTCCTCTTCAAATATACTTTATATCATAGCATAATTTTAATAACTTCTAATGTGAAAACTGCTCCTATTTCAGACACTAAGCAAATACATGCTAAGTTTTGGAAGGTTTTGGAAATTCTTAACATACCACACATAGACAAATAAAACAAATGTTTTATGTAATATGTATAACTACTGCAGGATGGCATTGTGAAAATTTCTATTCTATTTATTCTTTCCTTCTTCCCCTTATTGCTCCCTTCTTTTCTTCTTTTAAAAGGGTAAGGACCTACAATTTGGAAACCACTTTGCAAAATATCTCACAAGCTTAGAGAGAAGGAAAAACGTCAAGTCATATACCAAGGAATGAGAAGAAGGCTGGCATCAAACTTCTTATCAGCTAGAAGATAATGAAGCACTACTGTCAAAGTTCTGAGAAAAGATGATCATGAACTGGGGATTCTATACCAAGTCAAACTATCAATTAAGCATGAGGGAAAAATAAAAGCATTTTTAGATATCACGAGATATGGTGAACTGAAGAATGTCTACAACAAATGTCCACATCTGAATCTGTGGAACACGTGAATGTACCTTATATGGCAAAAGAATCTGCAGATATATGTAAGGAGGGATCTTGAGATGGGGAGATCATCCTGGATCATGCAGGTTGCACCAATGTACTTACAAGGAACCTTATAAAAGGGACATAAGGTCAATCAGCCTCCACAAAG
Organism: Micronycteris hirsuta; assembly: GCA_004026765.1. NCBI lineage: Eukaryota > Metazoa > Chordata > Mammalia > Chiroptera > Phyllostomidae > Micronycteris > Micronycteris hirsuta. The sequence continues at coordinate 34,009 of PVJI01013834.1, forward strand.
CCCTCGTCTCAACTAGGCCCCAACCTAGGTCTCCCATCCTGTATTCCGCCTTCCTAGCCCAGCTGTATCAAGGACCCTGCTAAGTCAGTTGAATGATAGCTCCCCACCCTCAACCCCAACTTTTGATATCTGATCACCTTTGACATCTGGTCAGATTCCTCACCCACTACCCTTAATATCTGATCAGCCTGACCTGCCTTTACCAAGAATCCTGTTAAGTCATTTTAGCAAGAAGCCCCCTACCCTTGATGTCTCCTCTTAGTAAATTTGCATCCACCAAACTCTTCACTCTGGTTGTTGGCTATATAAATCCCCACTTGTGCTTAACGTATTTGGAGTTGAGCCCAATCTCTCCCCCCTGTTAGGACAGTCTCGACACCTATTGAAATAGTCCTAGGTAAGGATTTCTTTACTGTTAACAACTGTCATAAGAACTTTTTATTTAACAAAATGAAAAAGAAGTGTAGCTACAGGATCCATGAAATCTCAGGAAGCTAAAATTAGACATTTCCAGATGTGGCATTGCCTGGAGAACAACTAACCTACCTTAGAATAGGGAATACAAAGTGTCTTCAATAAGAAAGTGGATTCTAGGCAACACATAGATCATGGATCTTGTTAGCAAATACAGTAAAATCTTACATATAAAAGATACCTAAAAAGAGGGTGAGAGACTATTAGAAATCTGATAACAAGCAAAGCAGAAAGTGTTAAATCAGTCAAATACGAAGTAATATACAAAGGGAGATTGGCTGTGAATTTGATGGCCTATGGAAAAAGTGAGTTCATTTGACCTTGATACTTTTGATATTAGGATTATATTTCCTCCTACATACCTCATCATATTTCAGATTGAAGTAAATGATATTGACATTATTGTGATTGCATAAGAATTTTATTGGCTTTTAATATTCATAATCAGTATAGACAAAGAAACTAAAACTGAACTCTGATCTGCACACACACCGTTCCAAACCCAATCCCTCATTCTAGACACGGCTCCTTTCACCTACCAAAAGTACTCTACATACCACACAAGAATCTGCATGTACGCATGCACACTCACATATATTTAAATCTCTCCTTCCTATTCAAAAACTAGAATCATCTTGTAAGTAATCCAACACCTCACTCTCTTTTGTTTAACAGTACATCGTGGCAGCTGGGTGTATCAACATCTACAGATTTCCCCAGTGGTGTGCCAATAAAAGTTTAGCAACCAGTTCCTGGGGGCAAGAAGTAGAGGCCGTGAGCCCAGGTATGTGGCATCTGCCAGTTTCCAAGCTAGATACTCCTGCCATGATGGCCAATATCAAGCTACCAAGGTGATGTCACTAAACACAGAGTTCAGGTTGGCTCCAACACATCAGTGCATCTACCTCAACCTTCTTAATAGCTGTCAAGTTTCCTAATACATTAACATAATTTATTCAACCAACCCTCTCTTAGAAATTTGAACTGGAATAAACTGAGAAAGTCAATTTATAATGGAAGTTAAATGAAACATCGGGAGGTAAAGAGACTGACTAACAGTCAATAGTGACCAAAGAGGCAAGTTGAAAAAATGAAAAAGCAAAAACTACTGGTAAGCTGAGAAAAAAGCAGCTGCTGCAGAGAGAAAAGCAGAGTCATCATCAGTAAGGCCTTTTAGCCTAAAAAACAGCCAGTCCACCCCTGAAGGGGCTTCATGCCTCAGTTCCTGATAGCTTTCATTTCAAGTTCAATGTATTCATATGGCCCATGCTTTTTTCCTTGAAGTAATTTGAGTAAGTTACTCATGTTTAGGATTTGAGTTCCTTATTTCCATTTCATCTCTTAACCAAAAGAGGGTCTATGAATCAATGGTGCTTAAGCAATGGTTTCAGTTATTTGGATTGCTTCCTCAGTATAACACTAAGATACATCAAGAATAAAGATTCTGTCTGGCTGGTGTAGCTCAGTGGATTGAGCACGGGCTGCGAACCAAAGGGTCACCGGTTTGAATCCCAGTCAGGGCACATGCCTGGGTTGCGGGCCAGAACCCCAGTAGGGGCCATGTGAGAGGCAACCACACATTGATGTTTCTCTCCCTCTGTTTCTCCTTCCCTTCCCCTCTCTTTGAAAATAAATAAATAAAATTTAAAAAAAAAAGATTCTTTAATGGTAAAATCTTAACAAGCACCACTGCTAAAACTTCAGCATTTATTTTGTTGTGCTCTAGATTCAGGTTGGAAGGAATGCTCAGTGGAGGAAGAAGCAGAATTAACTGCAAAATACAACTACCAACAAACAAAATAAAGGAAAGTGCATCAATCATAAGGGAACATAAATCCTGCTTATTTTAACAGGTCATTCTGTGAGAGATGAAGTTAAATATGGACACCTGAAAGTTACATATAACTGCCCTCCCCCCAAGAAAACTTATTCTTAAATAGCATCTGGGAATACTGAGGTAGCCTAAACCAAATGCACCATCTGTGGTTCTGTGAGAAGAACTGATCCAGAATCGCCTGTCCCTTTTAGCCCCTCCATTGAGTTGGCAGGAGGGGGTGAGTCCGTAATCCAATACTCCATTGCACTCCAGCCCAGTTCCGTTTCCATCTCTCATAACTCCATCAATTCCATGTTAAACAAATGCCTTATCAAAAAATGCACAACCTCAAAACCCCATTTATCTCCTTCCTTCCCCAACAGTGTAATCATCTTAGAAAAATCATCTGGCTTCCTTCCGTCCTTCTCATGATCACTTGGGAACAACACAACAACAGAAGATTCTGGCCAGAGCTGCAATTATGAAAATAGTATAAATGATCATGATCAAGAAGGGAACAGCCAAAAACTGAAAGCTAAATGCATGAAAGAACTAATGCCATAAATTCAAAAGTCCTCAAAAATGCCCAGACTTCCTCTTCAGAAGAGCCACACAAGTATCCATACACAACTTCATATTCCTCTGGTTTAGTATGCATCATCTGATAAAAATAAAAGTGGTCAAAATAAATAACCTTAAATGCTATTCAATTTTAGCTTTTATTTTAATTACCAGTGTAACTGATTTATACCTCTCCATTTAAAATACTTCCAATATATCATTATCAGTAGCCTATCAACATTTTATATCATTGTGTTTTAAATGAATAGTGTTTAAGTTTTTAAGCAAGAAGGGTGAATGGGGTTGAGGAAAGATATAGCAAAGTTCTCTTAGCATGATTTCTGCCTTCCCCCAGGGACACCCAGGACCTCTGCAGAACTGCTAGTGCTACACAAACCAAACAAGGAAGTTGTACCCACCTGCCTTCTTTTGTTACCACATTTGTAATCTAGGGCTCAAATGATTTCTCTTCCATCAGTTTCCCAACTGCCATCTCAACCTCTCTTTCACAGAGTGCTCCCTACAGTTCTCCAGGTCCCTCTCTTCCTTTTACAAATAAAAAGATCAACACTTTGCCCTGGCTGGTGTGGCACAGTGGATTGAGCGCGGGCTGGGAACCTAGCGGTCCCGGTTCGATTCCCAGTCAGGGCACATGCCTGGGTTGCGGGCCAGGTCCCCATGAGGGCCATGTGAGGGGCAACCATACATTGCTGTTTCTCTCCCTCTCTTTCTCTCTCCCTTCCCCTCTCTCTAAAAATAAATGAAAATAAAATCTTTAAAAAAAAAAAAAAAAAAGATCAACACTTTAAAATGGGTAGGTTGTTTGTTTCATCTGTAAGCATATACTTCAAGATGTTGAAGAATAGGACACATCTCCAATATTTAAAACATAGAGCATTCAGAGTCAGGTAGATATTTAATATTTCTAATATTTAATTGTATTTTTAACAACAATTCCTGAGTAGTCTTCTATTAATTGCTTCCCGATTTCTATAAACATACAATTTAAGTCCTAGAAACAATTCCTAACAAGAATTCATCATAAGAGAATCTTTTTCCTCAATCATGAACTGTAGACTGTTTCTAGATGACCCGCATCACCACTGTCCATCGCCGTAACAGTAGAACTGACCAGCCCCTGCTTCTCTGATCTACTGTATTTCCAATCTAGTACTCAGTATATTAATATTTAATATTACATCTCTTCTCTTTAACTGTAATTTCCATGAACAAAGGATGGTATCTCATTCATTTCAGTATCTCTAGAACCTATCATAGTGCCTACCACATGGTAGCTGCTCACTAAATATTTCTAAAAGGATAAGAAAAATTACTCAAAATTAACTACTAATCTGAATTATTCAACCAGGTAAGCACTTAATATATCAATTTGTTTTTAGAATTATTCTCTTTCAATCCAGTAATCCCACTGCTGGGAATATACCCTAAGAATCCTGAAACACCAATACAAAAGAACCTATGCACCCCTATGTTCGAGTTATTTACAATAGCCAAGTGCTGGAAACAGCCTAAGTGCCCATCCGTAAACGAGTGGATCAGAAACTGTGGTACATTTACACAATGGAATTCTACACAGCAGAAAGAAAGAAGGAACTCCTACCCTTCAGGACAGCATGGGTGGAACTGGACAGCATTATGCTACATGAAATAAGCCAAGCAGTGAAAGACAAATACCATATGATCTCACCTATAAGTGGAACCTAATCAACAAAACAAACAAATGAGCAAAACAGAACCAAAGAGCAAACTGACAGTGACCAGAACGTAGGGAGAAGTGGGATAACAGGGAAAAGAAGGGGAAGGGGCAAGCCAAGGAACGTGAATAGAGGACTCATGGGCACGGACAACAGGGAGGGGGTTATTGACTGTGGGAATGGGGGGGACTGGGCAGGGGAGAGCAATGGGAAAAAAGGTGGGACAACTGTAACTGAACAGCAATAAAAAAAGATTACAAAGCAAATTAAATTTACAAGCTATTTTCCAGATACATCTTCACTGCAGAAAGCACACACCTTTGTTAATAACTCTCAGGTTTCTCATATATTTTATTCTGTTTTTAAAATTTTATTTCAAGATAGCATTTAAGATTTTATGGAGTCTAAAATTCAAACATGAGAAGTCACAATCTATTTCTGATTAACACTTCTGATTACTTACTAATCCTTCATATCCTTTAAGAAATGAATGGATGGATAAGTGAACGGACGGACAGACAGAGATGAATGAATAAATGTACGCCAGGGCCTGTTAAAAGATGAAGGAAACCAGAAACTTGTTTGCTATGTTTGTGTTCCAATCTACTCTTCTCCACATGTTTTCCCTTTATCTAGCTCCCAAACTACTCGCAGAACTTCACAGTCTCACTTCCCTTTCTGTAAGGTCATGTTGACTCGGTGCTTCCATCATGTTCCCAGTCCACATGGAAGGACTTCAGGAAGGGTAACACTCCGGAACTCTCTCCCCACTCTTCCCTTACTCCTCTCCTGGAGGCAGGACTTTGGGGGTCAAGGAATCTGAAAGGAGCACCTGAGCAGGCTGGCTAAGCTTCTGTTTTTCTCATCCACCCTGTTCCTGGGCGACGCCCTCTGATCTGCTCTTCATGCAGGAAGGTACTTGTCCTGAGCGGAAGCCTGGGGTGTGCTAGTCACCCCAAGGGTAAGTCTGTGTAAATGAAGATGGGCCAATAAACCCTTTCACTTCAGATCTAATGCCTTGTGTCCTGCAAACAACCAAGAGGAGTCACTCTAATCTCCATCTGTCAGTCTCCTGTGCCCTACTTCTCAAAGAGAATAATATCACTACTGGTTCCCTAGAACTCCCAATCAGACTAGTAACTCCTACATTTATGTATAAAATGATTCACAGAGGAAAAAAAAAATATGAAGTGATATAATATTGTTTAAATAAATACCATTACTACTGTTGAGAAATATAATTACTGGTTGTTGAATATGAGTGTAATTCCCACTTTGGGGGCAGGGTTGAATGACAAAATTGCCAACAACAGATACTTAGAACCCAAACAAGCATATGAGTCATTTTACTCACTTACATCCACCTACACTTGCTGGCAGACTCAAGATTATACTTTAGCTGCGGTTCCACCAGTATGATCATTTTAATAGATGACACAGACTGGTGTGTAACAACTCCTTATTTGTGGATACTTTATAACCTGTTTAGCTAGCACTTACTGTGTGCCAGACACCATGTTGGGCATTTACTATACATAATCCCACATAATCCTCACAGCAAACCACCTACTGTTAGTTTTATGACTATCCCCAGTTTATGTATGGGGAGCTAAAGTGTAGAGAAATTACAACACTCAGGCCCAATGGTAAGTAAGTGGCAGAGCAGGACTTAAAAGGTCAGGCTCTCTGACTTCAAAGCCCTGTTTCTACCACCAAGCTTTCTGAAGTTTAAGTGGATGATCCTCTTATATCTTCTTCTGCTAGTCCTTATGTTTCCTTTCTTAGAAACAAATCTATTTGATTCCTGTGAATTCTTGTGAATTCTTTAACAGTTGTGTTTTCTGGCTTCCAGTAGCTTTCCAATCTTATCACATTACTTTGTCAATTATCTGTGCAAAATGGAGACCAGTGGTACTGTAGAGGATCCAAGAACCATTAACATGAAATATTTCTTGTGACTGTGAGCAACTGTACTGCTTCTGTTATGTTTTAAGTTGTGTGTTTTAGGAAAATAACAGGAAATAACTGAGAAACATTAAAAAAATTGACATAATATTTACCAAATGGATACCAATGTTAACTTTACTAAAATCCTTTATGCTCTTATTTGATAATGAATCAAATGTGGTCATGATTAAATTCTATTATTAGAGAAAGAATTCTGTTTAATCCACATCATTTACTTAACTTTCACAACTCTTTCAGCTCATTCAGAATTGTAAACCTGTATAGTTATATTCATTACAATAAAGGTTTGTGTTGAATTCAGCCCTAGGGGTTGAAGAAATGATGCAATTATAGCAAATTCTTATAGACCATATATAAGACAAAGTGATGAGAGAATTCATAGACTGCCTACCCCAAGAGTAAATAACTAATTCCACAGGTAGTTTGGCAGACCCTATCCTCAATCCAATGGTAACTTTTTAACACTTTAAATTAAAAAAATGATACACAAATACCAACTTGTGCCTAAAATGGCATACAAAAGCAAAAACTAAGTATTACCTACAACAACAACTGAGTAGCACACAGAAAGAATTGTATTAATACATAAACAAAAGTATGAGCTATGCAAGTATTACTTGGCCCCTGAATGCTGTTAGGTTCAAATTGGATCAGAAGGCCATCAAAAAGCCAGCAATTTAGGACCTAATAAGTACAAGTGCTCATATCACACTGAAACTGTCATTCATTCAATCATTTTAAAAAGCAGAAGTGCCCTAAGCTTCAAGCACAGCACCACATAATTCTCACAACATGCAGCTGTATTCAACACACCTCACCAAACAAATCCTGAGAACATTATAAGTATCTCACATATGTATGTGCGTTTAATATGATACATATTCTTAGATACGTATTCTTTACATTCTGTTACCATTAACCGTGCCAACAATGCTGTGTTACAGTGACCTGGGTAAGATTTATTTTACACTAACAAACATCAAAAGTGCTACACATATGTGAGTCTAGATGAATTAAGTACCAACTAGGCAGCTGAGCTCCTAAATCATAGCTAGCATTTACTCTGCACAACATAAATGTTTTATATATATATTATTTTATTTAATGTCCTCATATTAAAACTATGAGGTAGCTATCATTACTGTTCATTTAACAGATGAGAAACCTGTTAATTTAATTAACTAGCAAAGATCATACAGTTTTGAAGGTTAGAAGTGGCATCTTGGACAAGGCAGTAAGTCTCAAGAGTGCCTTTGAAAAAATAAAATCGCAAGCAAATGCACAAAAGTTTATCAAGAGAATTTGTCAACAGGGATCCTCAAAGTAGCATTCAATAAGGGAAAGAGGCCAGTGAAATGGTCACTGGTCAATAGGAAGCCAAAGAGATGTAGCCAATAGAAAAGAGGCCAGAAAAACTAGAGAAAATGAAGAATACTCAGGAAGGAAGAATAGTTTGCTTATTAATAGTTCACATTTGTGGAGCTGTTATTATCCATCAGGCACTGTGCTAGGTACATATATTATCTCATACTCAAATAAGCCTCAAATAATACTCAAATAAGCCTATTATCATTAACATTTTTCAGATGAGAAAAGAAAGTCAAGCAACTGATCCAAGGCTACGTTAGAGTCAGAGCCTCAATTCAAACCCACATCAGAGAGCTCTGAAGTCTGTCTCCTTGCCCACTATGTTACAAAAAGCGAGAGACAGAGAAAAAGAAAGAGGGAGAGAAATGTGTCTGTGTACCTCTAAATTCATAAGGCACAAGGCTCGACCACTGATGCACAGTGACCAGGAAGTAGGTGAGTGGAGTTCTGTGTGCTGCAGCCCCCACGTGCTGGTTGTTTCCTCCAGCAAAATGAAAAACCTTCCAAGATCTAAAAATGATAACTTCCCATATTACTTGTTCCTGTACATTTTCAGATACCCAAGTGCCCAGGGTTTACTCTGCTGGTACCATAAAGCTGCCATAGAGTTTCAGGATATAAAATAGACTTCAATAGTATCTGATTATTATAAATAAGTAAACGAATTTTTCCAAATGTTACATTGGGACAACCAAAGATTGTTTTTATATACGACTAGATATAATTAAGCTGCTTTTATTTTTTATGCTGTACTAGTTATCAACTGCCAGGCCATGGGCAGAAAACAGGGAAACACGAGCTCCCCACCAGTGGATTTCAGTCTTTGACTTATACTCTCTGTTCAGGATAACCCAATTCTACTGTCATTTTTTCAAACCCTTTTAAAACACATATTTATTTTTTTCTATATACAACACATATGTTCTTCAGAGTGAAAATTCATTAACTCTAAAGTACATCAACTGTAAAAAAACACTACAACCAGCAGTTTAATATATAAATATTGTACAAAGACTTGAGTGTTTTCCTGACAAAGAAATCTTAATAAAGCAAAATCAAGATTGTTCACAAAAGCTAAAGGAATGGGGAACAAATTTATTACATCACTGTCTCAATGGAGGAACAGCTTTTCACACAACATCCACTTACTAACATTATTGCATCAGTTCAATTTGAATATCATCTTGGAACATAAATGTGCATAATTTAAAGAAAGAGTAGACACCTCCACAAATTCTTAGCTCTTGACTTATACAAATGTCAAATATGAGAGAAAGAATTTCAACCTGAGTTAGAGAAAAATCAGCACTGTAGCACATTAATATTACAGTATCTTCAATGAGTAACAGTCTAGGACCAAGGAACAAGTCTTCTTCACCTCTGGCATTTTGTTGTTTACCAGAGGGTAGGTAATAAAGTTTCTTTAGCTTTATATGGAGACGATATTTGAAAAATAATTTTGTAATTGGCCACAACTGTTGTAGTCCTGTGTTTATCCAGCAGCGATGGAGGGCCAACACACGTTCAGCACCCTGCCATGGAAATGGACGATCAGGGAACCTGCCCAAGGTGGCCGGGGTTTCCAACACCACACTGTGACAAAGGCTTCAAGAGAAGCCCTGCAGTATGCTGCGGGAACATGACAGAGGGAAAATGGGTTCTGTTGGGAAAGTCAGGAAAAACCTGAAAGAGGTGACCTTTAATTTGACATCCTGGCCTGGATTTGACAATACAAACTATTTCCTTAGTCTTGAAATTCACTGCCTAAATCACACAACTTTCCCTTACTTCTATTTATTTCCCTTGCTACTTTTCCTCAATATTCTGTGTTCATTCCTTCCTTTCTGCTTATTCTTTTAATATGAGTTTGCTAGGATTTGCTCTCATCTCATCCTTGTCATTTGAAAATTTCAACATTGGAGCAACTCCTGAAGGTCATGATATGCAGCAATTGGCAGTCTTCCTGAGGCATGAATTTGAACCATGGACTGTGTGTATGAAAGCAGGTCACCTGCCTAGTGAAGGAGCCTAGCTGCCTAGCCTGTGCCTATCAAAGTAGCTTTGTTTTTCTCTACTCATTATCGAAAACACACTAAATCCCATGATCAGAGTGAAACAAAACACAGCAAAGCATACAATGTAATGGCCTCAAAAAGAAAACAATTAATACTTTCTAAGCAGTTCTGAATTGAGGGGTTTGCTAAGGTCAGGGACCTGGACCCAGGATCCCAAGGACACAAGATGGCCAGAAGAAACACCGGATAAGCCAACCATAAGAAGGTCACAGCTCCTCCACCCATGCTCAAAAAATGTAGAATTGTATCTCCCTTCTAACTGTGGCTTCTCCTATCCTGACACAGGAAATTCCACAAGCCCACCTTTTTCAAAGGCCAACCTTTTTGTGCAAGCCAGCTTATAAATGCAGCCAAGTAGAGCCAGCCCCATGTGTTCAACAAGCATAAGTCTAATGAAATCTGTCTGGAAACTTCTCTGGGGTTTCCTCTTGATTTCTATTTTGGGGAACCCAAGAACCCCAAAGCCATTAACAACACAACATAAACCCTCTAGATGTGCTCTACAGAGGTCTTAAATGATGGCTATCACCACTACTATGACATCCAAGAACTAGAGTTACTCCAATACCAAACAATAAAACAATAAATCAAATAATATGGGAAACAAAAACAAGAAAAACCCACAGGTGAACAGGAAAAAAGACTGGTTCCCTTAAGATCAAGAATAAGACAAATGGACATGAAGGGCATCCACTTTCACTACTCTTATTCTACATAGTTCTAGAAGTTCTAGTCATAGCGATCAGACAAGAAAAATAAATAAATGGTATCTAAATTGGGAAGGAGGAAGTAAAACTGTCATTGTTTGCAGACAACATGATAGTATACATAGAAAACCCTACAGTCTCCACCAAAAAACTACTTGACCTAATAAGTGAGTTTGGCAAAGTAGCAGGATACAAAGTCAATATTCAGAAATTGATGGCATTTTTGTACACCAACAATGAACTATCAGAAAGAGGAACTAGGAAAAAATCCCATTTACCATAGCAACAAGAAAAATAAAGTATGTAGGGATAAAGTTAACCAAGGAGGTAAAAGACCTATACTCAGAAAACTACAGAACACTGAAGAGATTAAGGCAGATACAAACAAATGGAAGCATGTACCCTGTTCATGGACTGGAGGAATTAACATCATTAAAATGTCCATACTACCCAAACCAATCTACAGATTCAATGTAATCCATAATAAAATATCAATAGCATATTTCACTGATCTAGAACAAATAGTCCAAAGATTTATATGGAACTAAAAAAGACACCCTAAGAGCTTCAGCAATATTGAGAAAGAAGAACAAAGTAGGAGAGATCACAATACTTGATATAAATCTATATTACAAGGCTACTATAATAAAAACAGCCTGGTACTAGCATAAGAACAGACACATAGATAAATGGAACAGAATGGAGAGCCCAGAAATAAACCCATGTCTCCATGGTCAATTAATATTTGGCAAAGGGGGCATGAGTATACACTGGAGTAAAAACAGTCTCTTCAATGAATGGTGCTGGGAGAACTGGACTGGTACATGCAAAAAAAAAAAGAAACCACCATACCACCAACTGACACCATACACCAAAATAAACTCAAAATGGATAACAGACTTAAATATAAGTCATGGTACCATAAAAGTCCTAGCAGGATTTCCGCCAAGATGGCGGCATAGGTGGATGCACTTCGCCGCCACTCACAACCAGAGAGTTTAAACAACGAACTCAATAGCGAAAAATAAACAACCAGAATGTACAGAATTGAACTGAAGGGAAGCCCGACACCCAGGAAGTTGGGGAGGACATACATCCAGGCCAGTAAGCGGGACAGAACCAAGCGGAGGAGCGGAGTAAGAGGCAGTTTGCACAGAGGAACTCACCCCAGGAGCGCCTAAACAAAACACGACCCCGAGCAACGGGTGAACCTTGCAGGCCAGCGGCGTAACTGGAGAGGCCAGTGGGAACCAGCAGGGCTGAGACTGGCGGAAAAGGCAGTGGGGAACTGGGGAGCAGAGGGTGATAGGGAGCATCGGTGAACGGCAGAAGCCATTGCTCCCTCCCAGGCCCCGCCCCCAGAGGAAACGTCACAAAAAAGCGACCCAGGTTGCCAGGCACCGACAAACAACTAAGACTCCGACAGGTGCGCCGAGATAAAAAAGAATGAAAATGGCCAAAATGAAAGATCAGAACAAATTACAACTAATGGATGAAGAGATAGGCAAATTAACAGATGTCCAGTTTAAAACACTGGTAATCAGGATGCTCACAAAACTGGAAGAAATAGTTGAACAAATGAACAATACGATAAAGATAATGGAGGAAGATTTACAGGGAACCAATAGGGAAAAAAAGGAAGATGGGACTCAAACCAATGGGGTGGACCAGAAGGAAGAAA
>PVJI01013835.1:0-46200 GCA_004026765.1 Micronycteris hirsuta
TAAGTCACATGAGAAGATAACAATATAAAGAGTTGACAAATTGTTCTGCTTAATAAATTTTAAAAATCCTCACCATAGCAGAGTCTAAAAGACAAGATCCTCTTTAAAATGGAGATAGTGAGGAATTCCTTTGTGAGGTTTGCTGTCATTTGTAGGATAAGAAATTGCTATTAAATTTCTACATCCTTATCTGCATAAGGCAATGACATCACCCTTCTCACCACCCAAGCCTTCGCGGAAGCTTGCTGCTGCTGTGTGTATATATGTATGTATGTACATATACATATGCATTCATACGTATGCATGTATGAATGCTGTTTTGGAAACTTTAAGTGAAATGGAAGTTTCATGGATACTGAAAAATTAGAAAAAAAGATGACTGGATATCATGGATGCTAAACTAAGATTTGATTTTTTTTTAAAAATTTAAAAAACAAAGCGACAAGTATTTTCTCAGTTACATCAGAAACTATTCTACCCTTTCCTTATATAACAGTTAGTTTACTTTGCTGAAATGCAATAATTCAACAATTTACATATCTATGAGCAGCAAATAAATGATGAATGCATTGACAGAACTGGAGATAAATAGACAGTAACACAGTAATAGTAAATTCAATACTTGCGCTGTCAATAATGGGTAGAACAACCAGTTACAAGCGCACTTAAATAGCAGAGTCTTCAACAGTCGCATAAACTCAAAAAAATGGGCCTAACACATATACAGGACATAGCACACTACAACAGCAGGGTACGCATTCTTTTCAAGGGCACAGGGAATATTTTCAGGAAAGATTGCATATCATAAAACAAATCTTAAGAAATTTAAGGAGATTAAAATTGTGCCAAGTTATTCTCTGATCACAGCAGCATGAAACTAGAAACACAACCAGAAGGAAAACTGGAACAAATATATGGAAATTAAAACACTCTGGAACAAATGCAAAATATGCAGAAAAATTCTTGAAAATGGCCTGTGGATGGCAGTATTTTCGTATTCCGGAAAGATAATGATCTCAAGTTATTTTCCTTTCTACGATTCATGTTTATATCTCGCCTCTGAATCATGTATAAAACAACCAGCTGAGTATATATTGTCAGCTGGTAAGCACTTTTTAATGAACCAGACCTCACTTTTGTTTGAACACACATCAATGTTTATGGTTTTATTTCAGAACACCACCAGAATAAGGATCATTTTGGCCAAGAGAAAATTAAATCATCCAGTGATGAGAACTTATGAACAAGAATAGGCTTCTCTAATGGTTCTGTAGCTTATTTTATCTCTTGCTGTATTTCTCTCAGCATAGCATGTTGTGAAGTTTATGATTTATTCATCGGAGGCCCTGTCGCTGCTGAAGAATTTGTGCTCTAAACCACTGAATATTTTGACAAAACTCATTAAAGGAAGGCACTAATAATCAAAATATCAAGTATTTACAAATCATATTTTATTTTTACAAATCATATTTTACAAATCATATCATATTTAATCAAAATATCAAGTATTTACAAATCATATTTTGAAATCAAAATATCAAGTATTTAAATCGTATTTACAAATCATCATATTCTTGAATGATTCCTTCCAATTATTGAAGTTGAACCACAAGAAAATACCAATATGAAATAATTTTTGAACTACAAACGACAACTTTATATTATTAAATTTAATTTAACAGATCTCAGTCTGACCAATCCTGGTGATTCTTAGTGTTTCATTTCAATATGAGAAATCTGTAATAATAGAAATGTTCTTTGAGTAGGAGTCAAAAATTAATCTCACTGTGAGAAATAATGAGCCAGTTGTAAAAGTGAAAGTGAGGTTTACTTCACAAAAACAACGTGTCTTTTACATAGTGACTGAGGGGTAGGAAGGAGGGGAGAGACTGAAGTTATCTAACATGCCTTTTCTTAATAGGTTAATAATTTCCTTGTTGATTTACACAGAGTTTTAGATTCTAGAACACATGTGAAAGTAGTTGAATTAACTCCCTGAGGTTGTTGTAAACAAAATACCACAGGCTTTGTGACTTAAAACAACAAAAATGTATTCTCTTATAGTCCTGGAATCTAGAAGTCTGCAATCCAAAAAATTCAGTTTTATTCTTCGCCTCTTGCAGCTTCTGGTGTTACCCAGCTTCCCTGACTTGAGGCCAAACTCCAATCACAGTCTGTCTTCACACTGGATCTCTCTTGTGTCTGTTTTCTCTTCTGTATGCCTATTATAGGGTACTTGCCATTGGAGTTGGTGCCTACAATAAAATTAAAATGACATCCTTACCTCCAGGTCTTTACCTTAATTCCATCTGCAATGACCGTTTTCCCACATAAGGTCACATTAATGGTTTTCTTTAGGGGATTGGGATGTAGGCTTATCTTTTGGGTGCACCATTGAAACCACTACATTAGTACTGAATTTCTCTTAAAGGAACTGAGGTGTTCTTAGGGAAAAAGAAAGATTATGATCCAGTTTAGTTTACTTCTACTCATAGTTCACCACCAGGTAATCTGAGGTCTAATGAAGTTCTTTATTCATTTTCACTCTCCAAGTAAAAAAATAAGAGAGCTCTCAGAAGCATACTCAGACTTAGAATAAGTAAAAGATGCTAGAAATGCATTCTCACCTCTAACATGTAATCTGCTGGTTCATGAAGAATTTGGTTCATAATGGGGTAAGGATTTTGCAGCACAATGAAATCTTTATCAAGAAAGTCTTGCTTAGGAGGAAAATGTTAGCTGAAAAAGTAGTATGCTTAGAGAGATATACGTGATTTACATTCTGGTATGAATTCCCTACCTCTTAGCAGACTGATGATTAACAGAGCCAAACTATGTGTACCATTGTTCTAGTGGGTTTTCTAATAAGGTTCTCTTGTGGTTTTCCTGTTCTTTAAGAGGAGAGAATGTGCTTTTTTTTTAATGTAATCATGATAAAGGTCTAAATTTCACACAGCTGTTACAGAATGGACCCAGGGATTATGGGATCCCTTTGACACTGCAGATTCTTTGCCTGCCGCCAGGGAATTGAAATTATCTCTCTCAATGCCAGAGTTTAGTTAAAAGGAAAAGAACTATTCATTCAAAAGTTATACAGGTTTAGAGTAATGAGTTAATGTCACTGTCGAATACTCAAAGCCCCTTAAAACACCCATAAACACATACAGTCTTTCCTTCCTTCCCCCTTTGCCCTGGCAGGACAGTCTTGGGTACTATATCTCAGGGAAAAAAACAGAAGTTCATAACTCACTTCTCCCAGTTCCTCTGTCATCCCATGCTCAGCTGACAGGCCTCCTGTTGTTCCCAGGACCATCAGTTGTGTCGCTGGGATCTCCAGTCCTTAATCTAAACCCATGTGGCACCTTCTCATGGCCCACTAGCAAGAGTCCTTTCACCCCTTTCCTTCCCTGCAAGGTCTCACATCATCCCTGTCCCTAGTCCTGTATTGTCTCTCCTGTTTCCTAAGCTGCTGGTAAAGGGAGCCCCAAAACCGCATGTTTAGTCTGCGTATGGTTGCTATGTCTGCGTTTAAATCCTGGCCCTCGTCTTCCTCTGCACCCCCATTTCCAACTCCTCCCACAATCCACTACAACTGCCAGCATTCCCGTATTTTTCCAGCCTTTCTGTGCTGCCGTGGTAAATCTGGGCAGGCATGGCCTCCTGTCAAGGAGTGAACCATCTCGAAGCTCTCATGCTGGCACAGTAACCAGGGGGAGCAACCTCCCAGTTATGTCATGGGTCAAACTCACTCCCATCTTCCCTGTTGAAAGCCTGGCCACTGCTACTTAACATATTTATGAAGTTAGCCAGCAGTTATAGATATGTTAAATAACCATTTTTGCATATCAGGTGTGAAACTGGCCAACTACTGATATGCAAAATAACTCTCAATGGCCCTGCTCCAAGTGTCCCGTTCCCCAGTTCAGACTTGTGGGGGTAAGGATATCCTATATTCTTGTATTTCCTGGAAACCCTGATTTTTGGACCCTGTTACAATCCCTCTTTGTGGGGAGCTCTGGCCAAACCCCATTATGTAGCCATTTAATTTTTGAGGTTAATATGTAAACAACCTCTAAGTGGTGATATTTTGACTTATTATAAGAAAGTAATCACCTTGAACATTTGGTTTTATTGTAAAAAGGTGATCAGTTTTATAACTAACTTGGTATTTTAAATTTAGCTTTCCTCTCCCAATTGGATTCATTAATCCCTCATCCTCAAATCCTATCTTGTTTTTCTGCTGATTCTCAAAGAATAAGAAACTAAAAATTTGACATGTGATTAGTATTTCTACAAAAGAATCACTTTTAACAATTGAGAACCACGCTTTTTACACTTCCATTAAGATGAGTCCAATAATCTGAGACTATCTGGAAACATTTGGATATAACCTCTTCCAATTACTAAAGGTATTTTTAAATTTGGGGCTTTACCCATAAAATATTATTACCAGAAATAACTTTTTTTTTTGCTTATACAGTGCTTTATTTCCATTCCCTGTGCATATATTCCATATTCAAATGTCAAGAATACACAGTTATTTACTATATAGCTGCTCAACTTTTTAAACGATCATGGAATTTGCTATAAATTTGGGTCATTCACCTGGATCTGCTGCTGCTTCTTTTTTTTTTTGTTTTGCTTCATTAGTTTTTTTTATTGTTGTTCAAGTACAGTTGTCTCCATTTGCCCCCCACCCCAGCCATCCCCACCTCCCACCCTCGATCCTAACCCCCTTTGGTTTTCAAAAAACAATGGTACATTTACATGATGAAATACTATGCAGCAGAAATAAAGAAGGAGCTCCTACTCTTTGCAACAGCGTGGATGGACCTGGAGAGCATTCTGCTAAGTGAAATAAGCCAGGCTTGAAAGACAAATGCCATATGATCTCACCTATAAGTGGAACCTAATCAATAAAATAAACAAGCAAGCAAAAATATAACCAGAGACAGTGAAATTAAAAACAAACTGACAGTAACCAGAGGGAAGGTGGGAGGAGATAATGGGGGGGAAAGAGGAAGGGGTTTTCAGAAAAAAACAGAAATCTGTCTATATGGCAGGGAAAACTACTATCAGTGACAATTTCTCTTTTTATCATCCTGCAAAGATCTTCCCTTCTGAAGTCGCATGGTACCTTACCACATCTTAGCTCAGAATATAATGTACAGTATATCTCATTTTTTCTATCTTTCTTTGAACCTGAACCGGTTATGCATTTTGGGATCTCTGACTCTCTCATTTATGTGAGGTTCCCATGCACACATGTAAAATTAAGTGTGGTTATTTTTTAAAATTAATCTGTCTCATGTAGATTTAACTATTAGACTAGCTGCAAGAAGCTAGAAGGGTAGAGGAAAATTACTTCCTCCTACTCTATTAGTATGAATTTCTTTACTCATTAACTTCACTCAGGCATTGGGCATATTTTACTCTTAAGGACTAACAGATTGAAAAGGAATATGAGGAAAGACAAACATGATTATAGAAATAAAATGGATAGAGGTAGTTTCAAAACCAATGCTTGAATGTAGGAGGGATTCCTGATTCAAGGTGAAGCATCCAGAGTTTCCCCAGGGAGGTGGCTCTTCAGGAAACTGGAAAGGGCAATTAGGAATTTAGCCACTGCTGAATTCTCCTTAGCCACTATTTACCACTCTAAAGGAATGGTAATTTGTTGGATAAAAAAGCCATACCTCTGACACCTTAGTCTTTTCTACCCAGATTCGGCATGGCCTGTGGAACAGACCCAGGGCAGCTAGGTTATAGAAGCTAAGGATCTGCAGGATGTAGGAAAAGGTACTTAAGGGTAAGTCAGAGGCACCTGGGCAAGCATTTATCTTTTTATAAAATATAGTGGCATGTGGTGGTCATTATTCCCATACTCTTATTGAAAAATGTCTGAAATGCTGCTTGTGATAAAGTACATTTCAGACTGAAGTAGGTAGTTTATAAACCAAGGGGTGTCAAAACTAACTGTGATTACTGGAACTTCCTGCCTTCTGAGCTATTGTCCTTTATCACAGTAAGTAATAAACTCAGCTTTGTCATATTAACAGGTTACATTGGTAATGTTTGGGCAGCAACCACTGGACAAGATTCAATGGTGAAGGAATATTTCACAATCATGATTTAGCAAGTTTATAAGTAACGTGGCTTGGGCCTTGTTTTAGAGAGAGAGTAGGACTTTCATTTTTCATTTTGCCTCGAAAGCCTGCTGTTTTTTTTTTTTTTTTCCAGTCATAGAATGATGGGTTTTCCTGTGGAATAAATTTTGTGGAAATACAAAGCAAGATATGAAACTGGAAAACAAGCATGTGTTGTTGATGTTATTGGTGTAATGATTCGCTGATTAAAAGGGGACTGTTGTTCAAACAGCTGGACTGGCAGCTCAGTGTGGGCTTTGCTCAAAAGCCTGTGACTGCTAAGGCATTTCTGCTCCTACTAGATAAGGATTTTATCTTTTCCTAATCATGAAAGATATGTTTTCATTAGCATATGGAGTGAAATACAAAGGCTCTATTTTTAAATAAATGAAACAATTTGTCACTGCGTGTGACAAGACTTCCTCTCTGTGATAATGAATACTTGTATAAGAGGGGAAACTGCAAAGAACTGGGAATTGAAGTACAAAGAAGGGAGCTGAATCTCACCACATTAAAGACAGAGCTTTTGCTTTTAAGTGTAAATGTACCATTTACTCTGTCCCCTGGTGAAATAATGGTATTGTTAATTGTGTATTAACTATGACCTTGAAAATCATGAAGGAATATACAGTGCAAAGGAGAGAAATAAATTAGACTTAACAACAAAAGATTTTCTTTTGTTTAAATTATCTAAAGTAAAAGAAATCATTAAGATTTTGAAAAATAAACCAGCTCCTTTTCTAATTATCAAATAAGTATTTCCATAACTGTTTGCTTTACAAAGGTAAGTTTCCAAATCCATGTTGCATTTAAAATAAAATTCATTACATTATATAATTTACTGTTGAAAAAGATATAGATAATAGATATGTAGGTAGGTAAGTAGGTAGGTGGGTAGATAGATAAATAATAGATAATAGCTAGAAACAGATTTAGATAAATAGACAGTATGGTGAGTTTAAAATAACCACAAATAATTTGTTTCTTAGGTTTATGGAAAGAATATATTTGCAATTATTTCCATACATACATATTATGAAGTGGGAATAACTATATTGTGAAGAAATCTGGTAAAACTAAAAATATTATAATATTGACTTATTTTATATTATGCAGCATTTTACAAACCAACACTGTAAAACTCTGAAATGTTCTTTATTGTTGTAAAATAGCTATGCATTATGTTTAAACAAGGAAAGAAATCTACTATAAGAGTTATGGATATGAATTAATTATGAGAATAAGCTCTTACATATTTATGGAAGAGACTGAAGAAGGAAAGTTTTAGAAGGGGGATTTGAAAGATCAGGAACGTCACTAAATAGCCCTACTAAAGCACTGACAGAGGTAAAAAGTCAAGAATTGCAGGGGATTCTGGGAAGCCAGGAATGTCCAACTACCCAATGAAATGGGAACATAAGAGAAGTTAAAGGCAAACTGTCCCATCTGCATAACTCTTGGTTCTAACGGTCTCTGCCTAAACTCTGACGGTGAGCTTCTATTGCCGTGTATCAGCACTGCTAGCAATGAGAAGAGCTGGGTACGGGTAAAACAAGGTGGAGCTCACTTCTGTTTGTCAGATCTAATCCAATGATTGTCAAAGAATAAGCAACTTCTTCACTTTTGCCCACCATTTCTCAAGCAATTTCCTATTTTATCCAACTCTAAACTAGAACACGTAGGTCATGGGATCCTGAGAAACACAGTTTCAGTTTAACTAAATGAAAAAAGTGACATATACTTAAATATAAATTATATACACAGTTAAGTAATGGTTAAGAAAAATAATAAAGTACATAGAAATTAGTCTAGAAATTACCATAACATTTCTGCTTTTGCAGTTATAAAAAGTATAAATCTATACATGATAAAAATGTGTATGATGTGATAAATTTAAATTTCAAATACTTTGGGACTAAATTTAATAGTATCTGAAGAAATTCTATTATAAAAAAAGTGAAAAAAGTTATTTTGAGGTCTAAAAGCACAACTTATTGATGATCAGAAGCTTGTTTCTATGGCAAAGAATTAGAGTTCATGGAGAGTAGTTTAATTGGTATGTTCTAAATTAGCAGAAAAATTATTGCTAAAAGTGATTCCAAAACCATCTTAGACAAAAGACTCACAAGGTGATTCTGTATGGCAGCTAACTGAGAGTAACATGAAGACTGCATTCATGTAAAATTTATGTTGATCACATATTCTATGCCTGGACAGGTGTTTCTATACATAGATTCACTAGAACTTCAAGATCAGGTCTCTGGGACAATTTTTTATTATGTGGGACCAGTGAAGGAAAAGTTAAGCAAAAAGAAATGAGAAGTGGAGTTAATATTTTTTATCTTGTCTCATTTTTATTTTATTTACTTTTTATTTTTATTGTTACTCTATTACAGTTGTCCCATTTCCGCCGCTTTTCCCTCCTCTGCCCAGCCCACCCTCAACCCTGCTCCCGCAGTCAATCTGCACACTGTTGTCCATGTTCCATGGGTCATTTGTCACTTACACATGTTCTTTGACTAGTCTCTTCTCCTTCTTTCCACAATTATCCCCCTTCCCTTTCCCCTTCCCCTCTGGTTGCTGTCAACCTGTTCCGTGATTTTATGCCTCTGGTTCTATCTTGCTCATTACTTTGTTTTTGTTCATTAGTCTGCTCTCACAGGTAGATCATATGATAGCCTACATTTCACTACAGCATGGATGGAACTGGAGATTATTATGTTAAGTGAAATAACCCAGTCGGCGAAAGACAACTATCGTTTTTAATTTTTCCCAATAACATATCTAAAATTTCAATCCTACTAACTTTAAAATAAGCAGTCATCGTCTTTTACTTAATTTGATAAATTGTTAAAAATGGGTGTATTTGTTCTATGTATAGATAGATCAATTGAGAGATGGGTGGTTGATTCGGTAGATAGATGAATGGATGGATGGGTGGTTGGATAGAGATATGGATAGATAGATAGGTGGATAGATGGATGGTTTGGTGAGTTAAAATAATCATGAATTGTTTGCAGCTTCTCATATCAAGAGGCAAAGTTGGTCTTCTAACCCTTTGAATATGGGATGGCCTTCTATCTTCCTTTGAATGATAGAATGTAGCAGGAGTAACATCATGTGATGCTCTTAAGACCTTGAAACTTACCTCCTCCTATTAGAATTTTGTCACCAAGCAAACATGCCCTAGCTAGCCTTCAGAGAAGCCTAGCAGAGGCAAATTAAGGTGCTTCAGCCAACAGCCTGCCAACCACCAGACATGTGAATAAGGTGACCTTAGCTCATCTATCCCCCCCAAAAGTGCCAGATTTTATGAGTGAGGCCAAAAAATATTAGCAAAATCATCCATCTGAGCCTTGCCCCAATTGCCAACCAGAAATCTGTGGATTAATAAGTGATTGCTATACTAAGGCAAGCCATTAAGTTTTGGGTGGTTTGTATACAGAAAAGACTAACTGATACAGATGGATGGATGAATACTTTATTTTAAACCATTTGTGAGTGAGTAGCAGGCTAAATAATAAATATTTTACTGTAAGTACTTCAGTACATAACCCCTAAGAAGAAAAACATTTGATGTAATCCCAGTGTAATCATCACACTCAAGAAATTTAACTTTGATCAAAACACCTGAAACTTTGTAATTTTGAATGTCAACTATAAGTCAATAAGAATAATTAAAGGAAAAAACACGTGACTTCAGTTTGTACTGAATTTAGTACAAAATTAGTTGTGTTTACTTTTAGCACTTGGTTTAAGTGGTATCTTTGTTTTTTGTAATTTGTCCCTGATTCTTTTTTATTGTTGTTCAAGTACAGTTGTCTCCATTCCCCAACCCCCAACCACTCTCCCCACCTCACCCATCTATCTGCACCTCCCACCCTTGACCATACCCTCCTTCGGCTTTGTCCCTGGGTCTTTTAACATGTTCCTTGATGACCCTTTTTTTTTTCCCCTCATAATCCTCCTCCTCCACCCCTCTGGTTACTATCAGTTTGTTCTTTATTTCAATGTTTCTGGTTATATTTTGTTTGCTTGTTTGTTTTGTTGATTAGGTTCCACTTGTAGGTGAGATCACATGGTATTTGTCTTTCATCACCTGGCTTATTTCACTTAGCATAATGCTCTCTAGATCCATCCATGCTGTCATGAAGGATAGAAGCTCCCCCTTTGATCCACTCATTTACTGATGGGCATTTAGGTTGCTTCCAGCACTTAGCTATTGTGAATTGTGCTGCTATGAACATTGGGATGCGTAGGTTCTTTTGAATTGATGTTCAGATTTTAGTTTTTGCCCATTGGGTTTGATGTTGGCTGTAGGTCTCTCGTATATGGCCTTTATTATGTTGAGAAATGCTCCTTCTATTCCCACTTTGCTGAGTGTTTTTACCATAAATGGGTGTTGTACCTTATCAAATGCTTTTTCCGTATCTATTGATACAGTCATGTAATTTTTGTCTTTCCTTTTGTTTATGTGATGTATTACATTTGCTGATTAGTGAATATTTTACCATAATTGTATCCCTGGGATGAATCCCACTTGGTCATGGTGTACAATCTTTTTAATGTATTGCTGGATGTGGTTTGCCAATATTTTGTTGAGGATTTTAGTGTCTACATTTATCAGTGATATTGGCCTATAGTTTTCTTTATTTGTTGTGTCTTTATTTGGTTTTGGGATTAGGATGATGCTGGCCTCATAAAGGAGTTTTTGAGTCTTCCCTCTTCTTGGATTGTTTGGAATGATCTGTGAAGGATAAGAGTTAGCTCTTCCTTAAATGTTTTGTAAAATTCTCCTATGAAGCCATCCAGTCCAGGGCTTTTGTGTGACAGGCATTTTTTCATTACTGCTTCAATTTCATCTGCTGTTATTGGTCTGTTCAGGCTTTCTGCTTCTTCTTCATTCACTTTTGGAAGATTATTTTTTTCTAGAAATTTGTCCATTTCACCTAGGTTTTCAAATTTCTTGGCATATAGTTCTTCATAGTAATTTCTTACAATCCTTTGTATTTCTGCAGTATCTGTTGTACTTTCTCCTCTTTCATTTCTGATTTTATTTATTTGGGTCTTCTCTCTTTTTTTCTTGATGAGTCTCATTAAAAGCCTGTTGATTGTGTTTATCTTTTCAAAGAATCAGCTCCTGGATTTATTGATCTTTGAATTTTTCTTTTAGTCTCTATATCATTTAATTCTTCTCTGATCTTGGTTATATCCTTCTTTCTACTTGCTCTGGGCCTTGTTTGCTGTTGTTCTTCCAGTTCTTGTAGATGTAGGGTTAGGTTGTTTATCTGAAGTATTTCTATCTTTTTTAGATAGGCCTGCATCACTATAAAGTTTCCTCTCAGGACTGCCTTCTCTGTGCCCCATAAGTTGTGAACAGTTTTATGTTCATTTTCATTTGTTTCCAGAAATTTTTTGTTATCTTCTTTGATCACGTTATCGACACGTTCATTGTTTAATAGCATGCTATTCAGTCTCCATGAATTTGAGTGTTTTTGAGTTTTTTCCTTGAAGCTGGTTTCTAGTTTCATGCCCTTACGGTCTGAGAACATGCTTGATATGATTTTAATTTTCTTGAATTTGTTGTAGTATCTTATTTTTCTCATATTTCCCAGTGCATTGAATCACAGTTAAAACATTTTTTTATGTCCAGATTTTAGATGGATTTACCATGCTCTCTTTATGTACACATGTTTATGTATTGATATCAGAATACATGAATAAACTGATTTATTTGGTTATTTATGGTGTGAGGTGTGGATCTAATCATAGACAAGGCTGGGCAGAAGTAAGGCCTGCTTAAGTGTGGTTGGTAGGGGAATAACATGGGTATAATAATTTATAGTTTTAATTTGAACATTTCACCTAGAATTTCATACGGTGTGCTTGAGTGCATATTGTTATGCTACAGAATTAAATGTTTGTGATTCTGTAATAAAAGATTTTGTAATAAATAAAGGCCATTTTTGTGCCAAACCCCTTATTTTTCTCAAATGGTTATTCAGCAGCTTTACCTCACTTATTAAATATTATTAAATCATTGATTTGAGATTTTATTTTTATTACATGTGAAATATCCATACATATTTTGAGTCAGGCTTGTCTTCACTTTCTATTTTACTCTCTTTTCCCCTATTTATGGAACAATCTTGCTGAAATACGCAGGTTGTGGCCCAGCAGTATCCAGTAGAACTTTCTGAGATGATGAAATGATGATCATACCTGTCTTGTGCAATACGGTAGCCACTTCAAATATGACTAGTATAACTCCTGAGCTAAGTTTTTATGTATTTTTAATTAATTTAAATGTAAGTGGTTAATTTTTGCTAAATGGCTTCCATACGGGAGAGCACAGAGCTGCAGCGATGTTTTAGTGTGTGTTGGGAAGCCCTGACGTTGACCTGATAGTCTGTCCTCATTGTTTTTATTTTTCATGGTTTTTGTAACATTTTTGAAATTTTTTGATAGGAAACTTTAAATCAAATATTTTAATTCCAAAAAAGAAAAAGAATACCGTGTTTTATTAAGATTACCTGAAATATATGAATTAGTTCAGAAAGAACTGGTATATATGTTTGTATATTAAAGAATTTAGCATTTTTTCCTTAATTTCTTTAGCTTTTCACCTAGTTCCCCAACCCGCATGCCCTCTGGCAGAAGTCACTCTGTTTTCTGTATGCATGAGTCTGTTTTTATTTTGTTTGTTAGTTTTTTTGTTCATTAGATTCCCTATTAAAATGAAATCATATGGTATTTGTCTTTTTCTGATTGGCTTACTTCACTTAGCATAATTTTCTCCAGGTCCATCTATGCTGTCACAAAAGGAAAGGTTTTCTTCTTTTATATGGCCAAGTAGTAGCTTTTTTATCCACTCAACTACTGGTAGGTACTTTGGCTGCTTCCAAATATTGGCTATTGTAAATGACACTGCAATGAGCATAGGGCTGCCTTTAAACAAAGACTCACAGATACAGACAACGGTGTGGTTATTTCCAAAGGGAAATGGAGTGGGAGGGAGGAAGAAGAGGGTATTGGGGGGATAAATGGCAATGGAAGGAGGCTTGACTTGGGGTGGGAAATACACAATAGAATATACAGATGTGTGGTGGAACTGTGTACCTGAAACCTGTATAACTTTGTTAACCAGTGTCACCCCTATAAATTCAATAAAAAGAAAAAAGAAGAAGCTCCACATTTAGAATTTTCCTGGACTCTGCCCCACACATCTCTTCCCTTGGCTGACTTTAAGGTTTCCTTTCACTATAATAAATAGTATACATTTGTTTGTTTTAAGACTACTTTTTCATATTTATTTTTAAGACTTTTCAAGCAGCTTTAGGCGCACAGAAAAATTGAGGGGACAGTACAAAGGTTTTCCATTCACCTCTTACTCCTACATATGCGGAGCTCCTCTGCCCCACTTCCAACATTCCCTCCCCGTCAGGGTGGTACACATTTTATAACTGATGAGCCTACATTGACAAGTCATAATAACCCAAGTCCATAGTTTTCAGTACAGTTTGCTCTTGGTACTTTACATTCTAGGGGTTTCAGCAAATGTATAATGACATGCATCCATCATAATACACAGCATTCTCACACTCTAAAAATCCTCTCCTTCATTTATTCATCCCTCCCCACTCGCGTCCCCAGCTGTAGGCAAACAATGATTTTTCTTTTTCACTGTCTCCACAGTCTTGCCTTTTAGCTAAATGTTATATAGTTGAAAAAATATCCTATATAGTCTTTTTACATTGGATTTTTTTCACTTGGTAATATGCATTTAAGGTTTCTCCGTGTATTCTCATGGCTTGCTATCATTTCTTTGTAGCATTGAATAATATCCCATTGTCTGGGTGTACCAGGTTATTTACCCATTCATGTACTGAAGGACATCTTGGACACTTCCAGGTTTTAACAAGTATTAATAAAACTGCTATAAAATACGTGTGCAGTTTGTGTGTGTGTGTGTGAATTGTTTTCAATTTCTTTTAATAAATAAGATGTACAATTGCTGGATCATATGGTAATAGTATGTTTAGTTTTGTAAAACAAAACAAAAACACTGAAATATCTAACGAAGCAGCTGTAACATTTCGTGTTTTCACCCACCATGAAGGACACTTGTTTCTCCACATTTTCACCAGCATTTCGTGTCATGTTTCAGATTTCGGTCATTCTAAAGGTGTGCAGTGGTATGTCATTTTAACTCACACTTCCTTGATGATATGTGATGTGGAGCATTTTTCATATACTTCTTTGCTTTCTGTAGGGTTTTTTTTTTTTTTTTGGAAGATATATGTTAAAGTATTTGGCCTTTTTAAAAATCAGGTTGTTTGTTTTCTTATTGTTGAGTTTTAAGAATTCTTTGAATATTGTCCTCCTTTATCACGTGTCTTTTGCAAATATTTGCTCCAGTCTGCGTCTTGTCTTCTCATCCCCTTGAAATCATCTTTCACAAGGCAGATGTTTTTAATTTTAATGTAGGCCTCTTTATTAATTTTTATTCATTGTGCTTTTGCTGTTGTATCTAAAAGGTCGTGACCACATCCAAGGTCATCTAGGTTTTTTCCTGTTTATGTTCTAGGAGTTTTATATTTCTGTGTTTTACGTTTAATGGTGTGGTTCATTTTGAGTTAATTTTTATGAATAGTGTAAGGTCTCTGTCTAGATTAATTCACTGCATGTAGATGTTTGGTTGTTTCAGCACCTCTTGTTGAAAAGTTTGTCTTTGCCCCTTGTAATGCCTTTGATCCTTTGTCAAAGATCAGTTGACTATAGCCCTGGCTGGTGTAGCTCAGTGGATTGAGCGTGGGCTGGGAACCAAAGGGTCTCAGTTCGATTCCCAGTCAGGGCACATGCCTGGATTGCAGGCCAGGTCCCCTGTGGGGGCCATGTGAAAGGCAACCATACATTGCTGTTTCTCTCCCTCTCTTTCTCCCTTCTCCTCTCTCTAAAAATAAATAAATAAAATCTTAAAAAAAATCAGTTGACTATATTTATATGGCCAATATCTTGACTCTCTATTCTCTTCCATTGATCTATTTATTGATCTATTTTTTTTATTGGATTGCTTTTCTTTTTATTTATTTATAGGAAGTATTTATTCTTGAGTCATCTATCAGCTATGTCTCACAGATATGTTCTCCCAATGTGTAGCTTTTGTTTATCTAAGTTTTATGTTTTAATGAGTTCAATTTTGACAAACCCTATTTCATCAGTTTTATTTTATATTTAATGACTGTTGTGTCCATAAATGTGATGATTAATTTCTAAATTAATTTTACTGTGTTCAGAAGCTAGACACTATAAAATTTTAACTTTTGAAGTTGTTGAGAATTATTTTATGGGCTAGTTCATGGTCTGTTTTGATTACCACTCACTCCATATTCAGTTGGAAAAAAAATGTGTATTCTGCAGTTATTTGATATAATGTTCTATAAATGAAGCCAAGGTGGGTTGTAGTAATGTCCAAAATTCCTATATACTTACTGACTTTATTTCCTCTCTAATCTCCCAGTTTCTGAAAGAGGAGTGTTAAAATATCCAGTTATAACCGCACTTGTCTGTTTCTCTCATTTAGTTCTGTCAGTGCTTGATTTATTTAGAAACTCAGCTTTGGAGGTATGCACATTTATAATTGTTATGTCATCTCTCTCACTCTCTCTCTTTTTACCTTTATCTTTATGAAGTGCTTTCCATCATTTCTGATTATCCTCCCTTTTCAGAAATCCACTGTGTTTTTGTTATAACAGACACTCCAGCTTCCTAATACTTACCACTTGCATTGTATACCATTCATTCATCATGTTACTTTCAACCTAAGAGTTTTTTAAGTGCATATCTTGTGAGCACCACATAGTTTTCTAGTTTTTTTCTTTGATAAACATCCAGTGTGAAAATCTCTACCTCAGAAATGTACAGACCATTAATATGCAATCTAATTGTTGATATGATGGTTGACTTGGACCTGCCATTTTATTATTTGTTTTCTAGTTATTTCCTCTGATTTTTGTTCTTCTGTTTCTATTTTATGCTTTACTTTAGGTAAGTAGAATATCTCTTTAGAATTCTATTTTAGTCCTTATATTTTAGTTTGTATTTTTGGAGTTTCCTCTAGAGGTTTACTGTTCAATATAGTAGCCACTATCCCAACAGTGCCTGTTTAGATTTCAAATTTAATTAAGTAAAGTTAATAAAACAGTCTCTCAGTTTCACTGGAGATGGAAATAGTATAATCAGATCTGCATCTTATAAAAAGAATTATATCATGATTCTGCATAGACAACAGTGTGGTTATTGCTGGGGGAAGCAGCATATACAGGGACTGAATGGTAATAGAGAAATTTAATATAGATTAAATTTAAAAAAAAAGATTGTTGAGAAGATGGATATGGGGCAGGAACACAGAGAGAACTGGAAATTGAAGGCAGGGATATCAGACATCAGGCTTTTTTTTTATTATATAAGCTAGGGTAATTAGATTCTGAACTAGAGAAATGGCAATAAGATTAAAATAAGGGTTTTAAAGATATTTGAAAAATGGAAGCAATGGAAATTACTAAAAAGTGTTATTAGAAGACTCGAAAAGTTCAGAAAGAAGTCAAAGATCATATTTAGAGTTAGGGTGACTGTTCTGAGCTTAATGTGTTGACAAACAATAAGGAAACAGAAGGAGGAGGTAATCATCAAGTGAGGAGAAGGGAAATGAGGTCAATTTTGAACTTAAAATTGTGTTCCAATAATGTCTGGTTGACCAATTGGAAACATGAAAGAATATATTTTAATTTTATGCAGCTACTAAAATATTCAATGTCCTCAAACCATGCCTCTTGATGGCAAGTCTGGTGGTGCTTAGATTGTAGGACACAGCCAATAACAAGCACATGGCACAACCCACATCCCATCCAAAACTCCGTGCACTTGGAATTGAGCAAGAGAAGACCCCATGAGATTTCACACTCAATTACAGAGTACTCTGAAGGGTGCCTTTATGCTGGTTTTCTCAATTAATTACAGCTTATGTCACCCTGGACAGCTTGCAGCAGTTAATTGAATTTGACAGGTTAACTTGAGAGCCCTATTCACTGATTGCACTAGGGAGTTAGGGTGAGCAAAAGAGCTGCCTGAGACAGAAAACAGAAGACTTTAAGTAATAAAAAAAATAGTGGAGTCAGGAGAAATTAGGCAGTTTGGAAATACTTATCTCTGAAAGAAAAGAATAACCAAAGAATACATCAGAGAGATAGTATTTCATGACTCTTATGTTCTATAGACTGTCCAATTTGCTTCTGTTTTGGATATTTATATGTTAGGGTTAAAAATAGGATATAGCTGGGAACCAGAGGGTCCCGGTTCAATTCCCAGTCGGGGCACATGCCTGGATTGCGGGCCAGGTCCCCAATGAGGGCCATGTGAGAGGCAACCATACATTGCTCTTTCTCCCTCCCTTCTCCTCTCTCTGAAAATAAATAAATAAAATCTTTAAAAAAAATAGTAGCATTTGTAAATTACTTTCCTCAGGACTCACAATATTAAATACCTTACATTTTCATAGTGCTCAGATTCATTAACATAATCTTTCACAATAAGATTCTTTTGAATGTGCAAGAGTAGGCTTGCAACATCATTAATTTAGTAATTCAGTCTATTTTCAAATCAATTATTCGGCTATGAAATTTTTGTCTCTCTAACTGAATTCCCTAGTTTTTTTTTTTTAAGATTTTATTTATTTTATTTTTAGACAGAAGGAAAGGGAGGGAGAAAGAGAGGGAGAGAAACATCAATGTATGGTTGCCTCTTACATGGCCCCCACTGGGGACCTGGCCTGCAACCCAGGCATGTGCCTTAACTGGGAATCGAACCGGCGACCCTTTGGTTCACAATCCACACTCAATCCACTGAGCTACACTAGCCAAGGCCCTAGTTTTCTTTCCTGAGATGCCAGAATAACAATTCTGAGGTAACTGATGAAAGCTTAAATTAATCAACAGTAGACAGTAGCCTTTTCAGATGTCATTGATCCATAAAATCAATTCCTTGGGTTGATGTGATGAGACAATAAGATAATGCATGTATCATAATTGTCACAGATACAGGCACAGAATGAGCACTCAGTAAATAACAGCCATTATTTTTATTTTTAAATTAAGATTTATTAAACATCTGCTGCATGTTAGTAATGGTACTGGATAATCTAAAAACTGGTTTAATAAACAGCTATTTAAATTTTTTCCATTTTGTATTTTTCACTGAACTTCGTTTATGTGAGTAATCAACTATATAGCAACACATTCAATTTTATATATGAGCAAAATAATTTTTAACAATTATTTGATATTTAATTATAAATAGGGACACTACTAATGCAAATGAAATATTCTGTAAGAAATTAAATGTTTTGAATTTTTTTACTTTAACATTTTCCTATCATTTTTCTGATCGTCAAAGCTCTATATAAAGTTTTTCTCCATATTTACTCAAAACATACATTTCAACTGTGGCTGGGAGACTCAGTTGGTTGGAGGGTCCTCTGGTACACCGAAAGGTTTTAGGTTCAATTCCCAGTCAGGGCACATACCTAGTATGCGGGTTCAATCCCTGGTCACAGCATGTTTGACAAGCAACCAATCAATATTTCTCTCTCACATTGATGTTTTTATCCCTCTGTTTTTCTCTCCCTTCCACTCTCTCTAAGAAATAAATAAATCTTTATAAATAAGTAAGTAATAAATAAATTCACTTTACACTTTCATGTTATCAATGATCATTTTCACCTAGAATGAAATGTTTTGTGCAGAGTATACCAAACACAGCACAGAGAACACCAGCTCTTGGAATATGAACTTATCAGACTCTGCAGAGGATAAGAAAATGAATGATTTTCTTCTTATCTATCTAAATAATTTTTAAATTTTCCATTTGCATTTTAATAATCTGACTTTAGGTATTCATAATGTATAAATGTAGATGTATATCAAAAGATATTACAATGTATGGTATCAATTAGAAATATAAGATAAAATACATAAAAATAAAATTCAAAGTATTTGAGTCCAATAATTTACATAAATACTTTATTTTTAATTAAAATTATATATATATTCTAAAACTATCAAACAATACATATTATACACAATAAGAAAGTTCTGACATACCATTTTTCCTTGCCCATACCAGAGTATATAACCCTGGAGTTAGCCACACTTAGGTTCTTTCTCTTCTCTTTTTTTTAGTTCTTTTTTCTTTCTTACTTTTTAATCTCTCTCTCTCTGTCTCTCTTGCTTCCCCACTCCCCCCACAATCGCACACACTTACACACATAAGCATATATATCTTGGAATTTTTAATTATATTTAGCATTATCTTGGAAATATTTTGATGTGACTATACCTCATTCTTTTTAAGAACGTCATAATACATATGTACCATAATTTATTTTTTCTATTTCCATACAACAGACATAAGCATTGCTTCTAATTTTTAACTACTGCACATAAATATTTGCACATGTATGTGTATATACATGGCTATATATGTTTATATTTGTGCACACATTCAAGTATTTATGAAAGGATACCTTTTTAGAAGTGGATTTTGCTAGGGTATTTTGGTCAGTTTTTTTATTGTTATTCTATTATAGTTGTTCTAATTTTGATCAAATTTTGAGGTTTTTAAAAATAATTTATTGATAAGAGCTCTTAATATTGTGAATATGACTTATTTTTATAATTGCACATTGCAAAATTTTATTCCAGTTTGTCACTAGACTATTTATTTCCTTCCTAGGATCTTCCTTAAATAAATATGTTCCACATTTTAAGTTATAAAATCTCATAATTTAAAAATATATGGATTTAGTATTTATTTTAGAAAATCTTTTCACAACCCAAGATTAGAAAATAAAATAAAATATTTCATTTTCTTCTACATGGTATGCTCTTGCATGCCTCTTTAATCCACCTGAAGCTCACTGTTATGTAAAGTTTGAATAGATATTTAGCTTCTGTTTTGTTACCAAATAGATGACTAAATGTTCAAATTCTACTTATCATTAAATGTTCTCTTTTTCTTGCTAAACTTAAAAGACAAATTTACCTAATATTAAATATATTTATTTACCTATGCATGTCTCTCTGGCCCAAATTTTGTTCCTCTTATCTATGCCTCTAATCTTGAAACTATCAATACTTACTGTTTTCAATTATGTTTTAAAATAATTAAAAATAGTTATTGCTGATGAGTTCTTTGGGTAAATTGAGAATCAGTTAGTCCATTTTCTTAGAAGTACTAATCCTTAGGATAGCATAATGGTTAAAACACTATTAAAATCAAATATTTATATATTAAGTCAATGATGGTCTTAAACATTTATTCATTAAATATATATAATTAAATCTTCAGATCAGAAAACTAGAAAAACTAAAATAAATTTTAAACTATATAATAAACTAAATAATAAAGATAAAATTAGAAATTAATAAAATAAAGAAAAGAAAAGGAGCTTACCAGATTAATCAATAGTATATTTAAGAACATATAATTAAACAATGGAATTAATCAATAAAGAAGATAAAGCATGAATATACAATGTTTAGTACTCAATGCAATTTTTCAGTAGAAAAGAAGTCTCATCTATGCTGACTTGTTAAATTTTATTTTTAATCAAAACAAGTTATATTTTATAGAATGATTTTTCTGTTTACTGGGTGAAGCACACTGATAGAGTTATACAATGGGAATTATTCTTATATTCAAAGAATTACTACAACTATGTCCTGATATATTATTTTTGGTACGCCACTTGATTTTTTTCTGACAGTACTTTATTTAAAGTTTTTAATTTAAATGGCTAATTGAATAAAAATTGTGTTCTCTGCACACTTTTCTAATTTTTGTATAAAAGTTAACTGTTCTTTAAAAACCAATTGAATATCTTTCCCACTTTTTTTGTGAACCATTTTGTGTGAATTATGAATTAACTTCCCCTTGAAGATATAACAAAACATATCAATTAGAAAGTCTTTCCAGTGTCCTTCATAAAAATTTTAACTACAAGTTCAATTTCTTTAGTGGTTATGTTTTGCTTAAGTTTGCTATACCTTCGTAAGTCAAATTTGGTAATTTATATTTTACTGGAATAGTATCAATTACATTTAGGTTTTTTAATTTATTGGCATAAAATTTGTTCTGGTT
The DNA here is from genome assembly GCA_004026765.1 of Micronycteris hirsuta. NCBI lineage: Eukaryota > Metazoa > Chordata > Mammalia > Chiroptera > Phyllostomidae > Micronycteris > Micronycteris hirsuta. Next base: position 21,342 of record PVJI01013835.1, read on the forward strand.
ATCATCGTACATATATTTTGATTTATTGTTATCACAGTTTTTTTGAGTCCTAATTTTATTTGTACTTTCCTCTTTTTATTCCTGTAACTATTATTTCTGGACATTTCTGTAATTTATTATTTTTCTAAAAGAAACATCAAAATTAATCTTTTTTATACCAATTTTACTAATAAGTATTTGCATTTATTAAAGTTGTTTAAATTTTCTTTGAATTTGTTCTACTATTTAAAAACATTTTGGTGTTAATTATTTGCTATAAATTTTCAAAAGTTTTTTGTGGTAAATATATTTGTTGTGATATATTTATCTATACTTTCCATAACTTTGACAAGTTTTGTTCTAAATATTAATTTAATTGGTGTTAATGTTGCTATACTTGTTAAATCTTGATACATATTTTTCTAACACTGTTTTTTCAGTCTTTCTGGTCTAATTTTATTCATACAAGTGTCTCTCACAATTAAATATTAAATATTTTGTCAGTATAAGGTATAATCAATAGACAGTAAGTAGAAGATGGTTAAGCAAATTTAAATGATAAACAAGAAGCTGGTAATATTGCTATTTTAGTGGGAAAACCTGAGATATTTTTTAGATACTTTAAAAAGTCCATGTAAAACTTCTAAAAATATTTTAGCCCCAACTTTAAAAAGTTGGAACAATTGTAACAGCATGAACAATGAAGAAAGAAGAAGAAGAAGAAGAAGAAGGAGAAGGAGAGAATAGAGGAAGGAAGGAAGGAAGGAAGGAAGGAAGGAAGGAAGAAAGGAAGGAAAGAGGAGCAAACAAACCATATAAGAGATTAAAAAATACTTGGCAAATGAGGAACAGGACAGGAACTCCGTTGGGCCTCTTTTTAGCCTCAAGTGAAATCCATTGTGCCAGTATTCCATTTTCCTAAATGACTATAAGACAATCTTATAAGACACCCATGTGCCTAGTCAGTCACATAGAGTAATAAGTGCTATAAGCCAATTGATTCAACAAACGCATGTTAAAAGTGAACAGAACTGTGGAGCAAGAGAACCCTTTACTCATTGCTGGTGGAAATGCAAAATGATACAGGTACTTTGGAAGCCAGTTTGGAAGATCCTTACAAAACCAAACACACTTTTGTCGCACAATCTAGCAACTGAGCTCCTGGGTATTTACACAGAAGAGTTGAAAACTTACATCCACACAAACACCTGCACACAGATGTTTATAGGAGTTTTATTCACAATTGCCAAAACTTGCAAGCAATGAAGATCTCCTTCTTTAGGTGAATGGATAAATAAACTAATAATGAAAATTATTTAGTACTAAAAAGAAATGACGTATCAAGCTATTAAGACAAGGAGGAAATTTAAATGTATATTACTAAGTGAAAGAAGCCAACCTGAAAAGGCTACATACTGTATGATTCCAACTCCATGACATTCTAGAGGTGAAAATATGGAGACAGTAAGATGAGTTACTGCCAGGATTTAGGGAGGAAGGAGAGATGAATAGGTGAGCACAGAAGATTTGTAGGGCAGTGAAACTGCTTTGTGTGATATCACAACATACATTTGTCAGAACCTGCAGAAACCACAAGACCAAGAGTGAAACATTATGTGAGCTATGGACTTTGGGGGATAATGCTGTGCAAGTGTAGGTTCATCAGCTATAACAACTGTACCACTCTTGGGGGATGTTGATAATGGGGAAGGCTATGCATGTGTGGGGGACAGGGGGATAGGAAAATTGTGAGGTCCACTCAATTTTGCTATAAAACTAAAACTTCTCTAAAAAATAAAGTCTACTAAGCAGGAAAAAAACTCAGGTTTTCCAACTATATCAAACTAAAAAGTTTTAACCATCAACAATATGAAAAGACAATCCACTGAATGGGAGAATGTATTCTCCAATGATATATCTGATAAGGGGTTAATATCCAAAATTTATAGAGAACTTATACATCTCAACACCAAAAGAACAGACAATCCAATTAAAAAATGGGCAAGGAACCTGAATAGACACTTCTCCAAAAAGGACATCCAGATGGCGAATAGACATATGAAACATTGCTCAATGTCACTGATTATCAGAGAAATGCAAACTAAAACCACAATGAGATGTCACCTCTCACACCTGTCAGAATGGCCATCATCAATAAATCAACAAACGTTGATGACGATGTGGAGAAAAAGAAACCCTTATGTACTGTCAATGAGCATGCAGATTGGTGCAGCCACTGTGGAAAGCAGTATGGAGATACTAAAAAAATTAAAAAAAAAATGGAACTGCCTTATGACCCAACAATTGTACTTCTCTGAATGTATCCGAAGAAACTCAAAACGCTAATTCAAAAGAATATATTCACCCCTATGTTTATTGCGGCATCATTTACAATAGATAAGGTATAGAAGCAGCCCAAGTGCCCATCAGTAGATAAGTGGGTAAAAAAAGATGTGGTACATTTGCACAATGAAGTACTGCTCAGAAGGAAATCTTACCTCTTAAGAAAGCATAGGTGGACATGGGGAGTATTATGCTAAATGAAATAAGCTAGCCAGAGAAAGAAAAATACCATATGATTTTACTCATATGTTGAATCTAATGAACAAAATAAAATGTCAAAATAGAAACAGACTCATAGATGTAGAGAAGAGATGATAGCTGTCCAAGGGGAGGGAGGTTGGGGGAATGGTTACAAAAGTGAAGGGATTAAGAAAAATATGAAAAAGAAAAGAAAATCCTTGTAAACACAAGCAACAGTATGAGCATTCTCTGAGGGTTGAGGATGGGTGGAGGTAGAAGAAGGTAAAGGGAGGAGTAAGTGGTGATGGACACATTATAACATACAGATGATGTGTTATAGAATTGCACATCTGAAACCTAAGTAATTTTGTTAACCAATGTCACCCCAATACATTTAATAAATAAAATGTTAAAAGCAAGTAGATAAAAGTTTACCGTATTTTTTGGACTATAAGACACACTTTTTCCCCCCAAATTTGGGAGTAAAATGGGGGTGCGTCTTATAGTCCAAATGTAGCTTACAGGACTTGTTGTGGGGGGGGGGTGGAGGAGGAGTGGGGTCACAGGAGGCAGGAGCAGGGTTGCTGGTGCAGGAAGCCAGGGGCGGCAGGAGTGGGGCGGTGCTGCAGGCCCTGGGCTGGCAGGAGGGGGTGTCCCAGCCAAGGGAAGCAAGGGAGGCAGGAGCGGAGTCCCCCCTGTGGCATACTATAGTGCTAGGGAGGAGGGTACAGGCCGTGCGGCATGTTGGGAGAAGAAAGCCTGCGGCCCTGTCTGTGCCTCCATCACGTGACTGGTGTGTCCCCCATTAACAGTAACATAGGCAGATTCCACTGCAGGGTCACCTGTCAGTGTGGCCCTGCAGCTGTTGCAGAACTACAACTCCCATCATGCTTGGACAGGTTAGGGTGATGGGAGCTGTGATTTGGCAACAGCTGCAGAGCCACACAGGTTGTGCAAAACTGTTGTCCCCATATGAGTGTTGCATACCCTGGTTCCCCATTACAGTGCATCACCCACTGCTGTTCTCAGCTACAGGCCCCCATAACTATGAAGGACACAGTGCTAATATTTCTGTCGTTACTGTATTTTGTTGTAGAAAGATACCATAGTGTACCGTAGTCTCCTGCTGAATCTACCATAATTGTGGAAGGATGTCAAAGCAGAAAAGGATTTCATATAAAATCCCTTCTAAACTGGAGGTAGTGAAGTACACAAAGAACCTGGGAACAGAGCAGTGGAGAGACACTGGGACACCTCCAACGGAAAAATGATCTGGGAATGGAGGAAGCAGGAGGATCAACTGCAAAAAACGGACAAAACAAAACTGTTTTCGTGGGCATGCTGCAAAGTGGCCACAGTCAGAAGTGGGTATGAAAGAGTGGATCACATGTCACAGGAACAATGGCTTTTCAGTATCTACAGAAATGATCACATATGAAGCCAAAGGTCTCCCTGCAGAGAAAGGCATGGAGGACTCCACTGGGTCACCATCACGGTGCCACAGATTTATGAAGAGCTGTGGCCTTGCTATGCGCACTGAAACTACCGGTAGGATTGCACAAAAAATGCCTGTAGAATATGAATCCAAGATTGTGTCTTTTCAAAAATCTGTACTGGATACAAGAAAGAAAAATGGATGTGAAATAAGGCAGATTGGGAACATGGATGAAGTCCCGTTAACCTTCGATGTCCCATCAAACAAGACTGTTGATGTGAAAGGTGCCAAAACCATAATGGTGAAAACCTCAGGGCGTGATAAAACCTATCACACGGTTGTGTTGTCCAGCTGTGCAGATGGCACCAAACTGCCACCAATGCTGATTTTCTAGAGAAAAAACATGCCAAAAGAGGCAATCCCAAGAGGAGTTATTGTTCATGTTCATGACAAAGGATGGATGGATGAAAATGGAATGAAGATATGGATAGAAAAAGTGTGATCCAAATGTCCTGGAGAGCTTCTGAAAAAACCTGTTCTATGAGTGCTTGACCAGTTTAGGGCATGTATCACTGAAGCCACAAAAAAGAGATTTAAAGAAGAGAAAACACATATAGCCGCTAATCCTGGGGGGCTTACCAGCCAGTTGCAACCTTTGGACGTTTCCATCAACAAGCCATTTAAAGTTTCCATGAGAGAAGAGGGGAACAAGTGGATGACTGCTGGAAATCAGGTCTGACACCAGCTGGACGAATGAAGAGGCCCGCTGTTACCCAAGTCATGAGGGGGTGAAAACCTCCTGGCAGTCATTAAGGATGAAACCGCTGTGAGGGCCTTAAAAAAATGAGGCATCAGCAATGCCTTAGACGGCTCAGAAGATGACGCCCTCTGAGTTAAGAGTTTCACAAATGTGGACAGTAGTGATGAGTGGTCCTTGGGGTTCTCTGATGATTAGAGGAGTTTCCGTACTTAAAGCTCAAAGTCAGTAATAATGGTTGTTAATGCTGCTGTTGAGTTCTGTTTCCATTTACATTGGTGAAATATTATGTTATTTATGTTATTAAATATTTTAGCACATTTTTTGCTTCAAAATTTTTTTCCCTCTTTTCCTCCTCTAAAAACTAGGTGCATCTCAAGGTCTGAAAAATATGGTAATAAGATGAAGTGTAAAAAAAATACCCTCTACTTAGAGTTCAATCTTACCTTAAAAAATACAAACTTCAACCAAAATATGCAGTTTTAGATGCTTCTGAGATTCCTACTGCACACAGAGCTCTTTATGATTCTTTAAATTTTTGAAAATACAGAGTTGAAGGGATATGGAATCATAATAAATGACCAAGCTGCCATATTACCATTCTTCTACATTTATTCCAAAAGTTAAATCAGAAAGTAGACCATAAAGTAAATCCAGGTGGAAAACAGATCCCTTAGGAAAATACTCATTATTTCAAAAGAACTCATAGGTAGAAAATGCTAAATTTAAAAGAAAAGAATTGACTTAACGAAGGGTTTCATTCATTGCTCAAAAGTTTATGTGAATGCACTGGTTAACATAGGATACATTTGGTGCTCGATAATATTAACTGAACAAAGAACTTTAGCATATGTCATAAAGACTAGTGACCAGATATTCTTCATTTAGAAAAAAAAGATAAATTTAATCTGAAGCAGTAACATTTATTACATTGTATAAAATGTCCTCACTTTAAACATTTAATATTAGAATGAATTAGCAGAATAATTCATAATAAAAATTTGAAGAAAGTATAAATTATAGTTTAATATGAAACATCATTTCTTGCAAATATCAGAATAGGAATCAAAAGGCAATGTTTATAGGAACATCCTGTTTTAAATTTTACAAAAAGTTCTAAATACTTGCCCTGACTGGTGCGGCTCAGTGGATTGAGCATGGGCTGTAAACCAAAGGGCCACAGGTTCAATTCCCAGGCAGGGCACATGCCTGGGTTGTGGGCCAGGTCCCCAGTGGGGACCATGTGAGAGGCAACCGCACATTGATGTTTCTCCCTCTCTCTTTCTCCCTCCCTTCCCCTCTCTAAAAAAAAAAATAAATAAATCTTAAAAAAAGTTCTAAATACTCAATATAATGTAAATATGAATGAAATATAACATTGTATGATTTAAGGTACTTGGGATCTTCCTCTTTAAGCTATTAAAAATCAAGATCTCCCTGTACAATAGTTTTGTAAGAGAAGGAGCTTTTCTATCTTTGTGCTCCTATAATGTGTGCATCATTTCACAGGACTTTTTAATAGAAAAGTTTACTGTGAGAACTACAGTGACCAGCACAGTTGTTTTGACAGGGGTTATGAGTGTCTATAGCTAAGCTAGCAGATGCAATGAACTCAAACTTGAATAAACCACTTTATTCTTTAATTAAGTAAAGGAGAATTTGAGTGAATTTTGGTGACATTACAAGTCACACAATGCTAGGTTTTTACCATGATGCTGAGCATTGTAGTAACATTGTTATTGAATATATTTGCATTACATATTGTGTCATTGTAGTCAGACAGGTTGATCATCATTCATGCCAATGGTCATTGCCTCAATCTTATTCATTAGTTTAGTCAACAATCTGCTCCCCAGTCTGCTCAAAGCACAGTTCTAGGTGTTTGATCATTCTTTACATTTTATTTCTCTAGCTTAATAATGCATATGCCCTCTGATTTTATCATGTTCTAAACATTGTTTAAATTTGCCATCAGATATTTTGATAAAGAATTGAAGATTTGGATTAAGTAACTAGGCTTCACATCTGGGAGAGAATGGAAGTCATAGTTCTGTTCAAATGCACACATTATTAGATTGTTGATAAATGTGTTTGGAACTTTCAATTGGATACTTTAATGTTTTAACATCACAATTAAATGAGTTTGGAGCTCTGAATTAAGAAGATTCAGTTTGCTTGATCTAAATCAAGTACTTGCTTTAACTTTCAATTAATAATTACATTTGAACTAACTTCAAATGTCTCATAATTACTTTTCTGTGATTATTCTTTATGTGGTTTTTATTTTCATGTTATTAATACTATAATTGGTGGTAATTATATTAGGAAATCGACTATTTCTTTCAAGTACAAAATAATTTCACTGATTTATTCACAGTAAAGGAACCAGTTGAATAGACATTATTCATGACTAAACATTAGTAATAAATAGTAAAGAAGAGAATTAAAATATATAGAATACTTCTGCAAATGCTTTTTGCATTAAAACATAATATGAAAATGAAAATCATTTAATATTAGAATGAATTAGCAGAATAATTCACAATGAAAATTTTGAAGAAAATATAAACTATTGTTTAATATGAAACATCATTTCTTGCAAATATCTATTCAGAGTAGAAATCAAAAGGCAATGTTTATAGAAACATCCTGTTTTAAATTTTACAAAAAGTTCTAAATACCCAATATAGTGGTATGGGTCTCCTCATTCAATTTCCATGATAGTGCCCAACACTTAGTTCTTCAAATGATTTGGGATTGTATTGTGAAATCACATACACATATAAAAGTCCATCAAAAAGCCTTTCTTTATATTATTTACTTAAATTATAACATATTAAAGAGTGGTTAGCAGCTTGAATTTTAAAGAAACTGAATCCATTTTAGAAAGGGTAAACAGAGAAAGATACTTATCGGGGTAAAAGGGGACATTTAAACATGCTTATGTTGGAGAATGTAAACTGAGCAGCAGTTTTTCCTTTTATGTATGCCTTCACCAGCTCGAAATTTCATATAAAAACAGCATCATTCTGGATAAGGTCAATTGTGCCTGCATTAAGAAGATAGGAACATTTTTAAATGAGAAGAGATCAACAAAAACATGATAATAAAGATTATAAAATAGAAGGAAATGTAAGATTTGAAATCAGTTTGACTTGCAAAGCAATAACAATGTACACTTATGGAGTTAGAATGACAGTAATTATTTTAAGGGAGAGAATAACCTCTATTTCTGGAGGTGAAAATCATTATGTATTTACATATTAGTTTAGTTTGACCTTTAAGAGTCTGTTTTTACACAGCTGACTTTGAAAATTCACTCAGGTTCATGTATTCTTCATTTACCGTATGTTCACAATTATATTTAAACTTAAGGTAATTAGAGATCCAGGGTCGATTAAGGGTCAGATGAAAATTGTTCTAATGAAGACAATTACTTCAGCAGAGTTCAGTTTATAAACAATTCTCTTCTGAATCAGGAAGTACTGCGGCAGAGTTTCACTCAGCAAAATTTGAACTGTCTTGTTAAACTTACCCTGTATCTTACTACACATTTCTGTTTGCTTCCTAGGGGGGCAAACTATTTTCTTAGAAGGAAATTTCTGCATTCGAGAAGGTGATATGAATTCACACATCAGTCAGTGAATTTCATTATATTCACCTTGCTATTAGAGGAAATCTATTTAGAGGTTACGTTTCCGTATATTGTGTCACAGTATAATATATTGACTACTACTTATAAATTAATCACAATTCACATGATCATATAATACATAGAAAATAAAATGAAAGCAGAAGAGCTGAAATAATTTTGTTCAACGGCCTCCATTTTATTTATTTATTTATTTATTTATTTATTTATTTATTTACTCACACACAGATGCTTACATAAGCACAAACATATGATTATTTACCATGGTAAATTAAATGACCACGGCTTCACTGTGATTCTTTGCTCTAAAAATCCAACAGCCACTGAACATGGATATGTGAAAATGTCAAAATATTTCTGCATTGATTATTTAATTCAACCCTTCTGTTTTGTAGAGGAAGCTTGAAAGCCGGGACTGATTTTCCTGGTGTTTTTGCAAGTAATCCAGCTGTGAAGATGTGATTAGATCCTATATCTCTTGATTTTCCAGATGAAGACTCATTTTTCTACATTGTGTTGTATCTTGCTGCTATTTTAAGTTATTTGTTTGTTTGTAGATGATTTCGCTTGTTGATTTTTCTGGAGTACTGCAAAGAGGTAATTCTTAAAAGAAGAAATGAATGGAAAGGATAGAAAAGGAAAGTGAAATCCTGATCTTCGGGCTACTTGAGTCTATGCCAGATAGCTGATGGCAGAGAAGGCTACAGAAATAATTTTGCTTATGATATAACACTTGGTGGAAGGACGATTTGGCATGTACCGTGATATCAGTTTAGAATTTAAAATGTTTGAAATTAATTCATGAATGACAAAAATGTACATTGTACATAATATATCCAGGTTTTATATTTTTGTTATGTTTTTCATATTATTAGTAACTTCAATAGCAAAATGACAAATATATTGCTCCCTCTTGTGCTAGAAAATTTAAAAATATGTATTGACCAGTATCCAAAAACTGGCCCAGTAACATATTATTAAAGTTTCTTTTCAAGTTAGAAGCACAGCCACAAAAGTAGCATAGCAAAGAAGCATAACCCCAGCAAACCAGCAGCTATAATTTTTTCACTAGTTCTCTGAAATTCCAAAAATACTTAGCCGCATCTTACTGGAATGTTTTTCTCTATTTTCATACAATTGTAATGTGTAGCTGAAATATGGGAGGAACAGGACGGACTCCATTACCCTACCAAATATGCATAGTCGTACCAGTCACGTCAGACTAGATGGAAAAGGTGAATCTAAGTTATCAAGAAGGATGGCTAACTTAGGGATATACTCTTTATGAATATACAAAAGGAGGAATCGCAGACAAAAATGTAATAAAATCTGAAAATGTCCTGGACTTAGAGACAGAAAAAGGTACTATCAAATTGATTCCATAGTTGTATTATTTTATTTGGAAAATATCATTATCTCTGCCATGGTCCAAATGTTTATGTCCCCCCAAATTCCTATGTTAATTGAAGCCCAATGGGAAGACCTTTAGGAGACAGGGGTTTTGGAAGGTGATTGGGTCATGAGCACAGAGCCCTTTTAAGTTAGATTAGTGCCCTTAGGACAGAGCTTGAGAGACTCTTTTGACTCATAAAAGTGATGATATAATGACGAGCCTTCAAACCAGCAGAGGGCGCTCATGGGACCATGCCAGCACCCTAATTTTGGACTTCCAGCCTCTAGATCTGTGAGAAATAAATTTCCACTGTTTGTAAGCTATTCAGTATGTATATTTTGTTATAGCAGCCAGCATGGACTAAGACAATCAAGGTAGCAACTTTCTCTATGGCAGTGATTTGCAACATTCTTCATCTCATGCTGATCTGCCAAAAAAAAAAAAAAAATAGATATAATTTTGAATCATTCACACTGATGGCTGTTGTTGTGTTGGCTGATGACATATTTTTACTAGACAATCCAAGGGAGAAGAGGTCAGTGCCCCTGACTAAATATTCGGGTATTGCATGCTTTAAAAATTCTTGTGACATATCAGTTGAATATCACTGCCCTATGGGAATAGTGTCAACTCTGTTTAGTTAAATGTCAGTATTCTTCGGGCCTTAGAGGTGAAAAACTTTACTTTACAATCTACAAATTCCCCTGGGTTCACAGCTCATGGTTTTCCAGGGCTAGTATTACTTCCGTATTCTGTACATTTCAACATCCTCACTCCAAAGTGATTAATATTTGCTTGATAATTGCTGAAGGTAGAAAACAGCTGTATTATTCTATTATATTCCACATGCATATCTGTGGCTCTGTCCATATTCACAGGTAGAGTATCTACCTTGAAATTCAAAGACATATGAGCAGTGATATCTAGAGGCAAGTTTTATTGGATAGTTCTTTAAAATCACATGGTGTCTGTTAAAAATTTAAAAATGCCACATTTACGAATCAAATGGGATAAAGTCATTGCTTTTCCAGGAAAATTAGCCAGGAAAAACACCACCACTCTTTAGTCTACAACTGAAGATGAACAGAGTGGTGCTATAAAGCATCATATAGTGATGCGCTGCATCTCAGGCTGGATATTTGTTCTTTCTCTATTAATGTATCCCTTTCCTCCATTTTTCTTCTTTTCATCATTTCCCATTCACTAGAACATTCATATACTTGTTGTAAGCTGTTATTTATCTCTGTTTCCTCGGAGCTTCATGGTGTGCCTAGTAAATGGTCACACATTTTGCTCAGTGAATAAGCCTGGTTGGAACTGGATCTAGTGGGCATCAATGGAGAGAGTATAATGAGACACTTCAGCAAATGGCTTGAATAGAAGACTGCTTCAAATGGATATTTTCAATAAATGACTTTTCTGGAAACTAGCAGTAATAAGTTACAATGAAAAAGAATCCTACCCATAATACCTACATAATATAAAATACAAGAGCATTATGTAGAGCCTGAATGAAAATAGTAAGATTTTATTAACATACAAGCATTGAGTCAATGAAGAGACAAATTGCGCTTGTGAATGGGAAGGCCTGAGAGTCTAAAAATCTCTGTTCTATTGCACAGATATTGCTGCATGGAGTATCTGACATTTTACTGCTCATGTTCCTCTTTAGGATTTTTATGGTGTCATGACTTATATCTAAGTCTTTTATCCATCTTGAGTTTGTTCTGATATATGGAGTAAGGTGGTGGTTGAGTTTCATTTATTTCTCACATACCTGTCCAGATCTCCCAGCACCATTTATTGAAGAGGCTATTGTTACTCTATATTATGCTTCTGCCCCTTTGTCAAATATTAATTGACCACACAGACTTCAGTTTATTTCTGGGCTCTCTATTCTGTTCCATTGATTCATGTGTCTGAGGCAAGGGATATAAAGGAAAGAATAAATAAATAGGACTATATCAAACTAAAAAGCTTCTGCATGGTTGAAGAAAACATCAGCAAAATGAAAAGGGAACCAACTGTATGGGAAAACATATTCGCTAATGATACCTCAGTCAAGGGTTTGATTTCTAAAGTATATAAAGAACTCACATGACTCTACCCTCGGAAGAAAAACAATTCAATTAAAAAATGGGCAAAAGACCTGAACAGACACTTCTCCAAGGAGGACATAAAGAGGGCCCAGAGACATATGAAAGGATGCTCAACTCACTAGCCAACAAAAAGATACAAATTGAAACCCCAATGTGGTACCACTTCATACCAGTCAGAATGGCCATCATAAACAAATCAACGAACAACAAGTGCTGGCGAGGTTGTGGAAAAAAGGGAACCCTAGTGCACAGTTGGTGGGAATGCAGACTGCTGCAGCCACTCTGGAAAACAGTATGGAATTTCCTCAGAAAACTAAAAATGAAATTTCCTTTTGACCGGACAATTCCACTGCTGGTACTATACCCTAAAAATCCTGAAACACTAATTCAAAAGAACCTGTGCACCCCAATGTTCATAGCAGCATTATTTAAAATAGCCAAGACCTAAAAATGGCTCAAGTGCCCATCAGTCCATGAGTGAATCAAAAAACTTTGGTACATTTACACAATGGAATACTAAGGAACAGAAAGAAAGAAGGAACTCCTACCCTTTGCAACAGCATGGATGGACCTGGAGCATATTATATTAAGTAAAATAAGCCAGGTGGTGAAAGACAAATACCATATGATCTCATCTGTAGGTAGAAACAAAACAAATGAGCAAGATAGAACCAGAGGCAGAAATAAAGAACAAAATGACAGTGATAAGAGGGGCAGGGGAGAAGGGTAACAGGGGAAAGCAGGGGAAGGGTCTAGTCAAATAACGTGTATAAAGGACCCGCAGACATGGACAATAGGGTGGGGACTGACTAAGGGAGTGGGGGCGCAGTACACAGGGCAGAAGAGAGCAACTGGGAGAGATGGGGACAACTGTAATTGAACAATAATAAAAAAGAAAAAAGAAATAAAAATAAAAGTCTCAGTTTTTCCAATATATATTTACTTAATTGAATTTTAATAATCCTCTCAAAATGTTATTTTGCTTCTTATTCAGAAACTTAGGTGTCTAATAAAAAATTGTTCTTAAATAAGAAAGAGGTAACGTGGCCACAAATAGTTTAAAATAGAAGAGTAAAATTGAAATTGTCCTACTTGATATTAAAATCTATTTAACCACTACCATAGTTATAAAAATAAGCAGACAGATTAAAACCAACAAAAAAGATAAGCAGAAACAAACAGTAATATTATTAGCTTATTGGTATTGAAATGAATCATATTTCTACGAAATTGGAAATTACCTAGTTCTCAGAGAGCTGAAATGTGACATCATCACATAACTGCACATGTAAAGTCGCCATAAAGAAGCCATATAACTGAGTACACTTTAAAGTATCAGCAGCCTAATGGCAAAAACTCAAACAAGTCTTCATGTTAATTCAGTAAGTCATACCCTTCCCCTTCCCAGCCCCCATCCCCGACCAGCCACTTTTGATCATTATCCTGAGCCTTACTGAAATAGAATGCACCCATCCTGGAGGGATGAGTGTGTGGCCATTGTGGCACGTAAATGACTCCCACTGAAAATGAATTCATCGACATCTGGCTTTGTACATCAGCCTTGTGTGAAGTTGGTTTAGATATATCATTCCCAAAAGGAAAATCTGTTTCTGATGGGTTGACAAATCAGCAGTTGGACTATGTCAGGCAGAAAGCCAGACCCTGAAGTGTAGTAATTTCATCATGGAATTGCCTTTCTAGGAAAGTCTTAGGGTGCGGCCCGATGGCTTCTCTTGATGATATTTGACTTGACTAATGGGTGCACATGATTTTCTTTTCTGGTTTCTCATTTGATATTTAATATTTAATGAATATCAATTGGTGAAATTTTGTCTTATTCAATAAAATATACTGAGAAGTTAGAGTATTTAGCAAGAAATTAAATGTAGACTCATTTCTCGTGTATTCATAAAAAATAATTCCAGTTGTACTAAAGTGCCAAATGTAAAAAAAAAGAACTGATTAATAAGCTAGACAAAAATGTAGGTAAATATTTGCCTCATCTCTGGATGGCAGTGACTTTCTGGGCATAAAAGTGATAAAATCTCACAGAAAGGTTAATAGATTTGACATAAAAATTAAAGCTACAAGTTGGAAATAAAATTACTATTGGTGGTAAGTAAGGCAATTAGATAATACTATAGTCTTTGAGATTGCTCAGGAAAATGTCAAAATCCATGATTAATAGAAATGGAACGTCTGGAGATATTCATAAAACAAAAAATACATAGAATTCATACATTCATGAAAATGCAACCAAGTAGACAGTAAAGAAAATGCAAATTAATATAGAAATGAGGCACAATTTTTAACTATCAACTTAGCAATTATTAATGACAACATTATTTTTTAAAGCATGAATGAGACCGATTAACAGATACTACTTGTTGGAAAGTAAAATAATTAAAACTTTCCAGAAATCAGTTTGTTGATATATACACAAATATGATATATTTGTTAAAAGGAAAAGAAAAACAAATTCCTATTTTTCAGGAAAAGATTCTAAGATTCTATCTCAGGCTGTTAGGCAGTCATTTAAGTAAACTTAAAAATTAAAGAACAATTCTAAACATGGAAATCTGTGATACTTATATTTCAGTGGTATTGGGGTTTCTGAAGTTATTTCCAAGCTACTATTATTATCAAAATAGGCCTGAAAACAATTTCATTCTCTTTCTCTCTCTCTCTTTCCCTACCCCCCATTTCTTTTGCAGTGGTGGCGATGGGGTGAGGGTTATCAGAGAAATGAGACAATTTATCTAGGGTGGAACACACACATACTATAGTTTGAATTCTTTGGGAGCAACCGGAGGCTAATTCCTAGTGTCTAGGTTCCTGAGTGTGCTCTACAAAGTAATTAATTATCATAACGACCTCTTGTTCTTGTTCTGTTGGCTTGCCTTTCTTCCTTCTCTTCTGATCAATTCATTACTGCAGGTGGCACATTTCTCATAGATAAATGTCAGACATGACATTAAGAAGAGAAATGATTTTTAAATATTTGGAATCTTAACATATAGTATTATAATTCTTCCTTGGAGACTTTCTTTTGGAAGTGCTAGTGTTGTGGTATTTGCCAAGGGCATGCCTATGGGGAAAATAAAAGAAGGAAGCAGATTTAAATTGATGAGGTAATCAGCAGCTTTTATGCCCTATGAAACATTTTCATGGTTAGAACAAGCTCTCTCATATGTAGTACATATTTAGAACGGAAGGAATATACATTATTAGAAAAAGCACATTTTTGTTAGAGTATGACATGTGGATTCCTCATTCCTTAAGGATTTCAATGTCTTAGAAAAGATGAAATATTGTATTTCTTTAAGAATGTCAATATCTTTTTTGTATTCTTTTATATTGGATTCTTTTAAATCTAGGTTCTACCACCTAGTGGGCTATGAGCCCATACAAATTTCTCTTGCACACATTTCTCATCTATAAAGTGACAATAGCATTCTATTGGGTTATAATGACAATTAAATGAGGTAATATATTGTGAAGCCTAATGTAGATGGTAACCACATAATTAATCATAGATACTATTGTTATGACTATTATTGCTATCATCATTACTAATTATTTATGAAAGAACAGTGAAAGATTTGAATATCGTGTCTTATGCCTCCCATAAGGTAGCTTAAATCGTTGAGGGACCTGATGTAATAAGGAGCACAGACAGGATGTGGTCATATGTAATTAACCATAAACTAAATAATGAGTTAACCAGCCTCAAGTTTCCAAATTGTAACATTTTAAGTAAAATAATTTCCAACTGTAACATTCCTTTAGAAAGAAGGAACATTTTATGTTCAATGGATTTTCCTAAGTAGGAAATAGGTAATATCTTTTAATATGCTTAATATTTCTAAGAAAAGATCCAAAACTATAAACAATTATAAAATTATATTCTGATTATAAAAGAAATACATATTTCTTTTTTTTTAAGATTTTTAATTTATTTATTTTTAGACAGAGGGGAAGGGATACAGAGAGAGAGAGAGAAACAACACGTGGTTGCCTCTCTCACGCCCCCTCCGAGGACCTGGCCAGCAACCCCTGGCATGTGCCCTGACTGGGAAGTGACCCTTTGGTTCACAGGCTGGTGCTCAATCCATTGAGCCACACCAGCCAAGAAAGAAATACATATTTCTTATAAACATTTTTGAAAACACCAAATAATTTATGTTAAAAAATAATAAAAGTAAAAAAGGTAATCAAAATTCTATCTTCCAAATATAATCATTGTTAATATTTTATACACTTTCTTCCAATATTTTTCATTAGGCACTTATCACAAAAATTTAAATATACAATAAAATCTATGACTATAACTATTAGTGCCTACCTTATAATAAATTGTTAAAATTTATCGAAATGCACAGAGATATGTACTGGATAGGGAGAGATATAAAGATAAGAATCATATAGTATTATATTCCTGTTCTGCCTTGGCAGTAACTAAGAGGTACACATATAATACGTAGTTCTAAGGGATAGCAATGAGTGTTCGAAAATAAATTCAAATTGAACTGGGGAAGACGTATCAGCTGGGGGCTAGTCGGGAGCAGAGAATCCACCCCAGATATTTCAAGGATGGGGAGGTAGTCACAGGGTGAAGAAAGACCTGGGAGGGCAAATAGCACGCAGCGGTCCAACCAGGAGGCGAGTCACAAGATCCCGCCCTGTTACCCGGACGGCAAGAAAAAAGGGGTAAGCAAAGCCTCGAAGCTGGGCTCCCTGGGGAACCAGCTGTATAGCCAGGCAAGTCCAGCAGTGGAAAATATTTTTAAGTTTATTTAATATTTTATCGTTAAATCTTTGAGCCCTTAATACGTGTCAGTCTGTACCAAAAGTCCAGCAGGTTTTGACTTGTTTTATCCTCAGACAACACACACAAAAAAACGTTAAATTTATTTTCTCCCTTTTAAAACTAAGAAAGTCAAGTTATGGAGAGTTTTAATTTTCAAGTTTACATAGATGCTGAGTGGCAGAGCTGGGGTTCTAATCCACACTATTTTGTTTAATGTATCAGTTGCCAACATCATTACAATGAAGTTATGCACATTTATCCAACTGCAGTTACTCAAGCCTTAGTTTTTAACCAGGACATTTAGTAAAATTTAAACTATTCGTCTAGTTGACTATAGGGGGCAATGAGTAAATCATGATTTTAAAACCTGTATAGATTCATGAATATAATCTAATATCCTTTAGTTGCTTTATTCTGGAAAATTTTTATAAGGCTAAGAGTTACCAGGGCAGAGACCGCTTCCATTATACTTAACTCAGTATGGGACCAGTCTGAAGGTCAAGTTGCTCAGAACACATTTTTGAAAATTCTCTCTTGCTGAGTTGCTCTGGTGCCCAGACGAGCTGTGACCTGAAGCAGAGGGGCAAGTGTGGTTACCAAGGCCAGGAAAATTTCCCTGCCGAGGGTGACACAAAGCTGGGCTTTATTTGCCAGCAAATGTTGAAACCAGTGAGCTGTGTAACAAGGGGATAGTCATTTTTCACTCCTGTACCTCCACTACCTCATCTCTGTAGTGACATAATTATAGCGTTGTTTAAATATTTTCAGTAAGAAACGTTTATGCACCTAAGTTGGTATAAATACATAGTCTCTGAACTGTATCTCTAACTCTCCTAGTGAGAGACTTGAAAGACAATCTGTTTGCACTTGAAGATGATTAAGTTCAATAAGATGCTTAGTACGAATTCTGAAAATGTTGCCAACATACTGTTTTCAGTTATGACATATTTTCAAAATTTTTTTGGCTTAAACTGGAAATACAAATGCTAACTGTGACAGAGCAAGTTTACTATGGATTTCATTTCTCATCCAGGTTAGGAGTTTCATTTACTCAAAATATTTTGAAGCAATCAGATGTGTAGACACACAAATAAGAAAACTTATGTCTTTTCCCAAAATGAATTACGTTTTTATTAATGAATAGAAAAGAGCTGGATAATTTTATTTTTATACTAAATTTCATGACATTAAACACTCTTGACAGTGAACCCATCATATGAGATACCTTCTGTCTTCAGGAATAGAGTGGTCAAAAGTGCTTCTAAACAGAAAAACATTAGATTTTAAATAATTGAAAATAAATTTTTCAAACAATTTATCTTCCTTTAAAATTATTTATTGAATAAATGCTTAGAATAACAATGATGTTGAGATTAGAATTATCTCTTCAGTAATTGATCTTTTTAGGAAATAAGGGTGGGTACTAAAGGGTATATGGGGGATTTGAAAATGGCATTATGGTGACAAGTAGGACAGCCATTTAATAGAGAAAAATGTGTAGTCATTGATACTGTTTTATTTTTAGTTTTCAACTTTTTGGTTGGAAAAATAATGGCAAGTGGATATATTTGAAAGTGATTGTAAAACAAGCTGACGACAGTTTGATAGTATGAAGGGAAAACCGCCAAGGCAGTGAGTGACTGGCATGATCAAACATGTAAGAACAATTACTGTCCCAGAAAAGAAGAGAAGACAGAAGATGAAAACGATAGGCAGTAAATAAACTCAAGTGGCTTCAAGACCAATTTTTATAACTACATTTATATTTCCAGGAGTGAAAAAAGGAGATAACTTCAGAAATCTTTCTGTAACTTTACCTGCTGATGCTGCTGTTAAATAATCAAATTACATTAGGCTCCTGCCCACTCGTTAGGAAAATGCCCAACTTAACACCAAGCTACAAGCCTTAAACCTCCCGTGGATCGTTCACTGAATTCCACAATGTCATCATGCCGTTGGGGTCATTGTAAATACGTAATTTTTAAACAGACAAAATTTAATTAAAAAGATTAAATCATGTTTATAGTATTAGTTGATTTTGATGATTTTAAAAACATTGCTAAATAATTTTGCATCCCTAATTAATTATAGAATTTATTTTTATAATTTTTAAATTCTGAAATGCAGGTGTTATATATGGCAATATAACAAACTTTAACATGTTAAAATAGCTCTATCTTCATAAAATTTTAATTGTGCTAGGAATCAATGCTGGAAGCATTTTCTGTGACAAAAAAGGAAGAAAAATTTGGGTCTCAAAAATCATTGCTTTAAATATATATAAAAGCAAACAAAAGTAACAAGAATATAAATAAAAGTCTTATTTATAAAATGGCTAATGATCTTATTTTTTTAAAGCTGTAGCAACTACAAATAACATATCATATATGAAATAACCAGGGATGGTACTTGACACATAATAATTATTTAACAATTGGTGATAAATATATTAATTTATATTGGCGTGAGTTTATCTATGCCTATTGTGGACAGAATTTACTTATATAATGTGTATAAAGCTTATACAATGTAAATCTATATACATGTATGTATACATACAGGTATATACATTATTTCAATATAAATTTATGAAATAGCATTGAATATTTGTGTTGTACATATGTGTTCTATGTAGATTTCCTATGTAGGAAAATTTCTGAGCTCTAAATATCAGGGGCCTCACCTATTCAATTCTGGACTTCTTTGAAGTACAGTAAGTACATGCTCTTTCAATACTTGTGGATGAATTTTTAAAAAGCGGTGCAATGTTCAAATAGCCACACTTCTTTTAGGTTTCTCAGTATCCTTCATAGGCACTTAGTGCTGTGGTATCTGGTTGTCTTTGCCTCTGTCTTTCTCCTAACTCCACCAATATAGGTCTCATTCATTAAAAGCTCACACGTCGATTTCACGGCTGTGGCCTCTGTTTCTAGAGTTGTGCTAAGCCTCTTTGTGCAGAGTGTCTTCCTTTGCAGTAAATATAAAGCACCAATAAGCTGCCACACTCTGCCATCCCCCACCCTACACCGCATTAGTTCCCTTGTGTATGATTATCTAATCTCCAGTATAATTAACTCTATTTTCTTAATAGAATTTGAAATTTTTTGAGCAAATTGGGACATATATTTTTGCATACCTATTTTAATTCCTTCAGTGGGTGCTCCATAAATATTTAGGATCTTAGGGCATTTCCCAAAACAGAAAATTATTCATGAATATTATCCAACGGTGGTGTGAAATTGTCACTCTCATAGATTGCAGGTGAGAGATGAGTTTAAAGAATATTCACACTGTGGTTTAGTTAAATAGTTATGGTTGACAGGTAGGCCTCCCTGAAAACCTCTGCCTGTCTCCATTCCAACCTCTGTGAAGCATCTCTATGTGCTCCTGCGGCAGAAAAAGACATAACCCTAGCACTTACCTTGCTCTGAAATTTCTTTGAAGCTGAGAACTGGAAAATTTTATTGGTTGGCCCATTCGCTATGTAACATTTGCTAACTAATTATCTCTTTAATGGATGTTAAAATCATATAATTTGCTAGTTAAATTGATTTTATTTTATTGCATTAAGAACAAGGAATATTTTAAGATCACATGGAATTATTCACAAGGATGATCAAAATAAATGATTAATTTTTTGACAAGTGGACTTTTTGGTAACCATTATTTTTTATTTCATGCAGTAGAAATACTCTGAATGTATATAATTATTTTGGTTTGAGGGGATATATCCTTGCTATGTTTCACTATGATTAATACATGGAAGATAACGACTTTTTTTCTACCCATTGAAAAGGATTTTATGCAATGTAAAAATAGCACCTATCAAGAGGGGATAGACTGATTTCCCAGGTAGTAGCTTGGTCTGCCAGCAGAAAGGTCAATTTCAATCTGTCAACATGTTTGCCTAAAGGACAGTATCTATGCAATTATTTGAGCATTTTATTGCATTTTTCCTTTAATAAAAATGAATAATGCTAGTGACAATCAGTATATCTCACCAACTGAATGAAAATTAAACAAAAATAGAAACACTATGCTTTTCAAAATCTTTGGCCACTGTCAGACGGTACTTGGGGTTCAATTGTGAAGGAAAGGAAATGCATTATAAAGCATGTGAAATAAAGCCCTGTCTGGTGTGGCTCAGTGGATTGAGCACCAGCATGCAAACTGAAGGGTCACTGGTTCGATTCTCAGTCGGGACACATGCCTGGGTTGTGTGCCAGGTCCCCAGGTTGGGGTGTGTGAGAGGCAACTGATCGATGTATCTTTCATACATTGATGTTTCTCTCTCTCTCTTTCTCCCTCCCCTCCCCTCTCTCTAAAAGTAAATAAATAAAATCTTAGAAAATAAAACATGAAATAAAGAAATATTACCAATAGTTCTATCTAAAATTATGTTTAATTAAGGAGCTTGTAATATGTTTAAGCTGTCTAGAAACACATTCTTTATAGCTTCCAAATCTGTTGTGCAATGTTAACTAATCTTTTAAGAAAATTTTCAAGAATCAAATAAGTGTTTGTGGAGTAACCAATAGGATAAATGTTTACTAAATATATTCATTAATAGGAAAATAAAAAATGGTACATTGAAGTCTAGCTTTTTCTGTAAATGGAAGCAGTGACATTGAAAAGCTATGAGAGGTACAGTCAGTATATAAAACCTCCCCTACGAACCTGTCCTCATTTCTCCTAGAAAACACTGAGTTTGCTCTTCCTTACTCATATTCAGAAAAATATATTCATTTTCATTTTACCATATATTAGCTTAAATTATAATTGCATGACTTTTTCCTTCATAAGACTAAATATTTTGTGAGAGGAGCCAACTCTGTATACTCTCGTGTATCCTTATCACCTCAAATGGTAGCACACATGTCATAGTTGTTTAAAACAATTGAGATGAGAGCAAGAGCGAGAGCCGGGGGGTCGGGGGTGGTAAGAGTAAGGGATGCCGGGAAGGAAAGATTCAACAAGCTAAAAAAAGGCAGTATTTTCACATAATGCCGTGAAGGATAAGACAAATGTTAGAGAATAAAAAAGCTCATATTGCATAACAAATGTGTGTCTTACAAGTGTTTCTAGTCTCCTTTAGCCCAGTGTGGGTAAGTGCTGGCTTCCATAGTTCAACGGGGTGAGCAAGAATAGCTGTGTGGTTTGTGGGAAGGAAGAAAAATGTTAATTAATTTGTAGCTTTGACCGGCTGAATGCTACATTTTAATCTTGGTAACTAATTATTGCAAAATAATCATTATTATGCTGTAGTGTGCTAAAGTATTTGCTTGAAACTAATTGTTTTGAACTTTTTATCTGCACCTGATGAGCTTCCTATGAATTATTAAAAGGCTACGCAGGGCGAAATTGTTTAGTTAGCAAATCAATCTATAATGCATTAAATGCAAGCCGCTGAAAAGCACAACCTTTCTGCTAAAGATTTTAGGTCACCCCATTCTATATTGCCATCTCCATGACATTCAGAAAACTGGTTGAAATGTTAAAAATTCAGTCAATGCTGAAGTCGTTCATGCCTGTATCGTGCCAAACATCTAGTTTGACATTTGGACTGAATTGTCTGAATTGATCATTTGTGTTGACATCAGGTAGATACACTAATACAACCTCAGATACACACACACACACACACACACACACACACACACATGCACATCTATAAACATTGCTACGGTGGCAGTTTTTCTGCCTTATAATTTTTATTCGTGGTAGGTATTACAAAAATCCATGTAATTGCAAACACAACTAGTTTATAGCATGAGGTGGGCTTTGAGGTAACAGGCAGAAGTTACCTAATTAACTTTTCTGTTAATGTCAGTTTTGGGACACAATGATACGCTAGGCAGATTCTCTGCTTATGTTATTTTTAAAAATTACAAACTCCCCTGTTAGTTGCAGAAATAGCTTCAATAATTAAATACCCATCCAGTGCATGAATGAAAATTCCAGATTCACATCTTCTGTGAAACACCGTTCCTTCCCCCAGTACCTGCCCCCTTCTGAGAGGAGAGCCTTTCCAAAGGGGCACGACTGGTTCTGTCTTGCTCTAGCTTCTCTCCCTCTAGCAGCCACTGTTCCTGATTCCTCCAGGGTTGGGCCAGGAAACAGGTAAGAAGATTAAGTTCTTACTTAGCTGGATCAACTACACTCTTGAATCTCAATCTCTGTGTAGCTGGTGGAAAACACTGAGTTCTTCCTTCGATGGGTGCTCTGTGAATTTCTCAGAGATTCTCATCCGGGGACTGAGCTTGCCTCCCCTCTGCATGGCTGCACACCCCTCTCCCAGCCGTTCCAGCAGTGTTCCTTCCTTGTGCTCCTTTAAGTACCCAGTCGTCTTGTTGGTGACATCTCCTATGGGATGACTGCAGACAGACTCCCGCTTACAGGGTCCGCGCTGGGACTCTGGGAAACATGGCCTTTTCCTAGCTGCCATTGGAAGTGCGGCACTCACTGAGGGCAACGGTCCACTTTTGTTCCTCACCAGACGTGAGAGAAGCTCCAGGCTCTGTGGCCTCTGGACTTCTAGAGTGTGTTCAAATGGCAGTCTCCACTTTTCCCAAATTCTAGGTCACTCATTTGAGGGATCCCATTGAAGTTCCTGTCACTGGAGGCAAGGAGAAGTCCTCTCTGTGTGCAGAAGACATTGACACATCTCTCAAAAATATTACCTTTCTCCCGGCCTCCTAGACACCAGCCTTTCAGAAACCATGGCTTGGTGACCGGCCAGATCAACAGAACTGGGTTTGGGCCTGCCCTTCACAAGTCCTGCAAAGGAGGGTACAACAGCTTATAAAGATGCATGGTAAGTAGAAACAACTGAGTTTCTCTTTTTAGAATCTGGATCCTCTTTGAAAAGTCTGAACAGAGAGGAAAACTTGCTTTTAATGTCCAATTACATAAAGAATAACACAAAAATCACTACAAAAGTTACCTAGTTTTATTTATTTACCCCATTAATACATATAAATTTGAGTTTACACTATAGATTGAGTTACGTGTCACTTATTGTTACTTAAGAAATCATGAGCATCTCCCTTTGTTATTAAATATTTATCCAAAATGAAGATGTTTAAATAACTGAATAGAATTATGGGATTGGGTGTCTACAGGGACAGAAAATTGTCTTTCTAGTTCATAAATTATTGGCCACATGGAGCCATGTCCTGACCAGTTAAAAGGAGTGTCTGTGATCTGAAAATCCTTATGCTGAGCTTATCCAGTGACTGTCTAGGTCTCTGGATTGACTCTCTTGGAAAGGAAATTAGTGATTTTTCTTAAGTGTAGGATAATAGAAAATATATATGAGGTCTGTCTGGAAAAAGTCCAGCCATTGTTAATATAATGAGAACAGTTTGCACAACATCAATGTAACTGGGCAACCAAGGAGAGTAGATTGGAATGCACGTGCGTGAACAATGACATCACTATGGAGGCAGTAAATGTCATTGAGTGAGCATGTGTAGTGTGTGGTTGTTGTATTCAAAATGACTGAGCAAGTAGAGCAATGAATCTG
Organism: Micronycteris hirsuta; assembly: GCA_004026765.1. Classification (NCBI taxonomy): domain Eukaryota; kingdom Metazoa; phylum Chordata; class Mammalia; order Chiroptera; family Phyllostomidae; genus Micronycteris; species Micronycteris hirsuta. The sequence continues at coordinate 45,515 of PVJI01013835.1, forward strand.
TATCAGATTTTGCGTTAAGCTTGAACATCCTCCATGGAAATTATTTGGATGATTCAGAAGGCCACATTTATAGGCAACTGGTGATTGGCAGCTTCATCACAACAATGTGCCCGCTCATGCATCACATCTTGTGCAGAGATTTTTGGTGAAACATCAAATTGCCCAGGTGACTCATTTACCCTATAGCCAAGATTTGGTGCCCTGAGACTTCTGGGTTTTCCCAAAACTAAAATCACTTTTGAAAGGGAAGAGATTTCAGGCTGTCGATGAGATTCACAAAAATACAATGGGGCAGCTGATGGCAATTGGGAGAACTCTGTGAGGTCCCAAGGTACCTACTTTGAAGGGGACTGAGGCACGATTGTCCCATGTACAATATTTCTTGTATCTTGTGTCTTCAGTATGTCTCTGTGTTTAATACGTCATGGCTGGACACCTTCTGGGCAGACGTCATACACTGGTCTCTGTCCTGGTTCCTGACATGAGCCTCTAAAACCCTTGTAATTTCCTAAGTGATAAGAATAGTAGGGGCAGGACTCGGGGGAAGATGGTGGCGAGTTAGGAGGAACAGAGTTTACGTCCTCCTACCCACTGGTTGATTTTCTGAGGAACGGGGCGAAAACCCAGCAGTATTCCAACACATATGATGATTGATGCCCAAGATTACAGGGGAATTTGAACATTCA
>PVJI01013836.1:0-46348 GCA_004026765.1 Micronycteris hirsuta
TGAACTCAATATCTGATAGTTGGCTTGCCTCTGTTTCATTTATCATTCTTTCTGGGGCTTCCTCCTTTCCTTTCATTTGGAGATTGTTTCTTTGTCTTCCCATTGTTTGTGGGATTCTTCTTGCTAGCCTCTGGTTCTTAAATTGATCTGTCAAGTTCTCTGAAGCAGCGAAGTTAATTTTGTGTCACTCTCTGTTTTTTGGGCTGACTCTTGTCTGGGTCCCACTCTATTCTCTTCTCAATTCCAGGTTTTAATGTCTCCCCTGTTGATAAAGAAGTGAGGGGAAGGCAGAAAAAGAAGGAAAAGAAATCAAAAGAAAAGGAAAAAGAAAGATAAAGAAGAAAATAATTTGAAAATAACATAAAATAAAAAAATAATAAAAAATAGGAAATAAAAGGAAGAGAAAACCAGGAATACCAAATGAAGGGAAGGTAGAAGAAGTTAAAAAATATAGATGGACAGATAGGAAGAAGGGTGGGGAAAAACAAACAAAGAAACAAAGACAAAACAAAAGAAATTAAAAAAAGACTTTTGTTGGCTGACTTCAACAGCGTCAGGCTGGGAAGATCTGCTGTCTTCTTGGGCTGCACTCTCAGTTGCCGTCCCGCCTCCAGCCGAGTTGCCGGGAGTTTGCAGCACCTCCTCTGGGCCGCCTGACCCCCACCCTGAGTCAGAGTTTATGAGGTCTGTGTCTCCCCTCAGTTGGGCTCCATGTAGCTCCTCTGTTTCTCCCCCACAGATGGACTCTGCACCGCAGGTCTGGGTTGTGTCTTAGGCCCTCCAGGAGTGAGCTCCGCACCCCTGTATTCACCGATCGCTTTTGTCTCGGGATTCGGGGCTTGCAGGCCTCAGGCCTGGGCGCCCGGTCGGGCACCAACGCCAGCCGCCCCCAACTGGCTCCGCAGGGTGCGTGCCCGATCCTGGAGCACCGGGCCTGGGTTTCCCTTTCAGTTCAGTCTCCAATTCCTCCCGCTGGGATTGCCAGCCTCTGCAGATCAGTCCCCACGTACACACCAACCTCCGGACTGCTGGGGACCAAGGCTCTCCCAACAGACGCGCGCGTCTGCTTTGGCTACTCACACACCCCAATCCAGCTCCCTCCCACAGATCCTGGAGCAAACCGGGAGCTGCTGCTACTGGATCCGCAGACCTCCTGGCTCCCCACGAGACCCGAGGGACCCCTTCCCTCCGAAGCAATCTCCCTACCGGCTGATCTTTCAGTTTTATGTGCAGTCCTGGTTGTCAATCTTCCCTCACACCGGAATACAGCTGGGTGATCGCTCTGCTCCTCAGAAAATCAGCCAGATATCCCGCCAGTGGGCCGGAGGAAGTCGATCATGCTCCCTCCTACTCTGCCACCATCTTTCTCCAAAAAAAATGTTTATTTTGTTGATTACTTTCCACTTAAAGGTGAGATCATATGGTATTTGTTTTTTTTTTATCACCTGGCTTATTTCACTAGCATAATGCTCCCCAGTTCCAACCATGAAGTCGCAAAGCATAGGAACTCCTTTCTTTCTGCTGCATAGTGTTCCATTGTGTAAATGTACCGTAGTTTTTATCCATTCATTTATTGTTGAGCACTTAGGTTGAATCCAGCACTTCGCTATTGTAAATTGTGCTGTTATGAACATTGGGGTGCATAGGTTCTTTTGGATTGGTGTTTCAGGGTTCTTAGGATATAGTCCCAGCAGTGGAACTGATGGGTCAAAAGGCAGTTCCATTTTTAGTTTAATGAAGAAATTCCTTACTGTTTTCCATAGTTATGGCACCAGTCTGCATTCCCAACAAAAGTGCACTAGGGCTCTCTTTTCTCTACATCCTCTCCAACACTTCTTGTTTGTTGATTTATTTGTGATGGTCATTCTCACAAGTGTGAACAGGTATCTCATTGTGGTTTTAATTTGCATCTCTCTGCTGCCTAGCAATGCTGAGCATCTTTTCATATGTCTCTGGGCCCCCTGTATGTCCTCCTTGGAGAAGTGTGTGCTCAGGTCCTTTGCCCATAGTTTAATTGGGTTGTTTGTCTTACTGGACTTGAGTTGTATGAGTTCTTTAGATATTTTGGAGATCAAACCCTTGTCCCAGGTATCATTGGCAAATATGTTTTCCCATATGGTTTGGTCTCTTTTCATTTTAACACTGTCTTCTTTAGCCATGCAGAAGGTTTTTATTTTAACGAGGTCCCATTTGCTTATTCATTCCTTTATGTTCCTTGCTCTAGGGGATATATCAGTGAAAATATTGCTGCATGGAATATCTGAGATTTTCCTGCCTATATTCTCCTCTAGGACTTTTATAGTGTCACAACTTATATTTAAGCCTTTTATCTACCTTGAATTTAGTTTTGTGTATGGTGTAAGTTGGTAAGTTGGTGTTGGGAGACTGTCCAGATCTCCCAACACCATTTTTTGAAGAGGCTATTCTTACTCCATTTTATGCTTCTGCCCCCTTTGTCAAATACTAATTCACTGTAGTGACTTGGGTGTATTTCTGGGCTCCCTATTCTGTTCCATTGGTCTATCTGTCTGTTCTTATGGTAGTACCAGACTGTTTTGATTACAGTGGACTTGTAATACACTTTGATATCAGGAATTGTGATCCCTTCTACTTTGTTCTTTCTCAAAATTTCTGTAGCTATTCAGGGTTGTTTATGGTTCCATATAAAATTCTGAAGTGTTCATTCTATATCTGTGATATATATCATTGGTACTTCAATAGTTATTGCATTGAATCTATAAATTGCTTTGGGTAGTATGGACATTTTGATGATGTTAATTCTTCCAATCCATGAACATGGTATATGCTTTCATTTATTTATGTCTTTCTTAATTTCTTTCTTCAGTGTTGTGTAGTTTTCTGTGTACAGGTGTTTTACATACTTGGTTAGGTTTATTCTTAGGTATTTTATTTTTCGTGTTGCTATATCAAATGGGATTTTTCCCCCTGATTTCTCTTTCTGATATTTCATTTACAGTGGACAGAAATGCCTTTGATTTCTGAATATTGACTTGGCATCATGCTGTTTTGCCAAGTTCATTTATTAGGTCAAGCAGTTTTTTGGCAGAGTCTATGTACACTATCATGTCATGTGCAAACAATGACAGTTTTGTTTCCTCCTTTCTTATTTTGATGCCTTTTCTTTTTCTTATCTGATTGCTGTGGCTAAAACTTCCAGTACTATGTTAAATAGAAGTGGCGAAAGTGGACAACCTTGTATTGTTCTTGATCTTAGCGGGAAAGTTTTTCGTTTTTACCCATTGAGTATGATGTTGGTTGCAGGTCTCTCATATATGGCCTTTATTATGTTGAGGAATGCTCCCTCTATTCCTTCTTTGCTGAGTGTTTTAATCATAAATGGGTGCTGACCCTTATCAAATGTTTTTCCACATCTATTGATATGATCATATGATTTTTATCTTTCCTTTTCTTTATGTAATGTATTACATTTATTGATCTGAGAATATTGTATCATCCTTGAGGCCCAGGGATGAATCCAAATTGATCACTGTGTATGATCTTTTTCATGTATTGCTGGGTGCTGTTTGCCAATATTTTGTTAAGGATTTTCGTGTGTATGGTCACCAGTGATATTGGCCTGTAGTTTTCTTTCTTTTTTGTGTCTTTATGTTTTTATGTGGTTTTATGTGTCTTTATGTAGTTTGGGGATTAGGATGATGCTGGCTTCAGAGAAAGAGTTTGGGAGTCTTCCATCATTTTGGATTTTTTGAAATAGTCTGTGAAGAATATGGGTTAACTCTTCCTTAAATGCTTTGTAGAATTCTCCTGTGACACTGTCCCGTCCAATGCTTTTGTGTGTCAGAAGCCTTTTCATTACTGATTCAATTTCATAAGCTGTTATGGGTCTGCTTGGGCTTTCTGCTTTCTTCATTCAGTTTTGGAACAATGTGTTTTTCTAGAACTTTGTCGATTTCACCTAGGTTTTCAAATTTTTTGGCATATAGTTCTTTGTAGTAATTTCTTACAGTCCTTTGCATTTGTGTTATATCAGTTGTAATATCTCATCTTTCATTTCTGATTGTGTTTATTTAGGTCCTCTCTCTCTTTTCTTAATGAGCCTGCTTAAATGCTTGTCGATTTTGTTTATCTTTTCGAAGAATCAGCTCCTGGATTCACTGATCATTAGAATTGTACTTGTAGTCTCTATGTCATTTAATTCTGCTCTGATCTTGGTTATTTCCTTCCTTCTACATGCTCTGAGCTGTCTTTGTTGCTGTTCCTCGAGTTCTTGTAGGTGTAGGGTTCGAATGTTTGTTTGAAATGTTTTTATCTTTTTTAGGTAGGCCCGTATCGCTATGAACTTCCCTCTCAGGACTGCCTTTGCTGTGTCCCATGAGTTTTGGGTTGTTGTCAGTTCATTTTCATTTGTTTGCAGAAACTTTTTGATTTCTTCCCTAATCTCATTCTTGACCCATTCATTGTTTAATAGCATGCTATTCAATCTCCATGATTTTGAGTGTTTTGGTCTTTTTTCCTTGGGACTGGTTTCTAAGTTCAGTCCCTTGTGGTAGAGAAAATACTTGATATGATTTCATTTTTTTTTTTAATTTGTTGAGGCTTGTTTTGTGTCTTATCATATGGTCTATCTTTGAAAATGTTCCATGTGCATTTGAAAAGAATGTGTATTTAGCTTCTTAGGGATGAAAGGCTCTATATATATATCAGTTAAATCCATTTTATCTAGGGTATTCTTCAATGCCACAATATCTTTGTTGATATTTTGTTTGGAAGATCTACCTATTTTCGACAGTGGGGTATTAAATCCCCCTACTATAATTGTGTTGCTATCTGTATCTTTCTTGAAGCCCTCCAAGATTTTCTTTATGTATTTGGGTGCTCCTATGTTTGGTGCATATATATTTGCAATGTTTATGTCTTCCTGGTGGATTCTTCCTCTGAGTATTATGAAGTGACCTTCTGGGTTTCTTTTTATGGCTGTTTTTTTTTTTTTAAGTCTATTTTGTCTAATATGAGTATTGCTATCCTGGCTTCTTGTTCCTGTCTGTTTTATTGGAAAATTTGTTTCCAGTCCTTCACTTTCAGTCTCCATATATCTTATATCCTGAGGTGGGTGTCTTGTAGGCACTGTATGTGTGGGTCATGCTTTCTTATCCATCAGCTATTCTATGTCTTTTGATTGGAACATTTAATCCATTTATATTTAAGGTTATTATTGATAGGTACTTATTCATTGCTATTTTTTTGTACCTGTATTTCTCTCTCTCTCTCTCTTTTCCTTTCTTTCCTGAAAGGAGTCCCTTTAGCATCTCTTGCAGAGCTGGTTTGGTGGAAGTATATTATTTTAGAATTCTTTTGTCTGGGAAGCTCCTTATTTGGCCTTCTCTATTTATTGAGAGCCTTGCTGGGTACAGTAGCCTTGGTTGCAGGCCTCTGGTTCTCATTACTTGGAATATTTCTTGCCATTCTCTTCTGACTTGGAGTGTTTCCATTGAGAAGTCAGCTGCTAATCTTATCGGGGCTCCCTTTTATGTTACTTCCTTTTCTGCCTCGCTGCCTTTAAGATTCTCTCTTTGTCTTGGAATTTTGCCATTTTAATTATGATGTGTCTTGAAGTGGGCCTTTTTGGGTTCCTCTTGATTGGGGCTCTCTGTTTTTCCTGGATTTGTGTGGCTTTTTCTCTCATCTGATTAAGGAAGTTTTCCATCATACTTTTTCAACCAGGTTTTCTATCCCTTGCTCTTCTTCTTCTCTTTCCGGTGTCCCTATTGTATGGATATTATTATGTTTCATGTTGTCCTGCATTTCCCTTAATCCCTCTTCATGCTTTCTAAGCCTCTTTTCCATTTCTTGCTCTTTCTGGGTGTTTTTTTCTACCTTGTCCTCCAGCTCGTTGATCTGATCCTCTGCTTCATCGAGCCTGCTTTTGATTCCTTCTACTGTGTTCTTCAGTTCAGAAATTATATTCTTCATTTCCTTTGGCCATTGTTGATAGTTTCTATTTCCTTTTTCATGTTGATATAGTTTGCAGTGAGATCATTATAGTTTCCCTGTAGCGTCTGGTAATTCTCTTTGAGCTCATTGAGCTTCCTGATAACCATTGCTTTGAACTCACTACTTGATAGTTGACATTCCTTTCTTTCATTTAGCATTCTTTCTGAGTCTTCCTCCGTTCATTTCATTTGGGGATTGTTTCTTTGTCTTCCTATTGTTTGTGATACTCTTCTTGTTATCCTCTGCTTCTTAAATTGTTCTGTTCTGACTCCCTGTGTTTATGGTATGAACTTCTATTGTAGAATACCTGTGAGATTCATCTGTGCAGTCTCCTTAATCTCCTGAGCTCCCTGGTCTTGGACTGTCATTTATGTTGGCTCTCTCTGTGTCTTTGGGTTTTGATTGTTGTTGCATCTTTCTTTGGTGGGTCCTTTCCTCCAGCTGGTTAAATGAGGGTCATGCCATCCACCACACCTTGTATTCTGTTGTGCAGGTGTGGACAGGTCGTGTTAAAGCTGATTCTTCTGAGTGAACAAGGTTTTGAGGCTTCTCTCTCACTCTTGTTCAGTTGTTTGTTGTGGGTAATTTTTCCACCAATTGCTTATATTTCCAGGTGAGTCCTGGATTGAGGTTAGTGTGGATTCCACTCCCTCCTTCACCTTCATCTGTTGTTTTCTTGGTGGTTCCTTTGTTGATGGATTTCCTCTTCCAGCAAGTGTACTAGTGTTCACCATTCCCACCTTTCAATATCTCTGGAGTAGCAAAATGAAATTTGTCTCACTGTCTCTGTTTTTTCGGATGACCCCTGTTTGGATCTAACTCTGGTCTCTTCACACCTCCAGGTTTTAATGTTTTACCTGTGGGAAAATAAGAGGAAAAAAAGGGCATGCAGGAAGGGAGAAGGAAAAGGAGGGAGAAGGAATCAAAAAAAAAAGAGGGAAAAAAGGAAGAAAGCATTTTTTTTTAAAAAAAGCCTTCTTTTGGTCTTAAACCAGTCAGGCCTGTTCTTCTTTTCTTTCTGGCTGCGTGAGGCTGGGAAGGTATTCGTTTTGCTTCTCTCCCTTCCTGAGAAGCACTCTTCACTGTTGTCCAGCCTCCAGCCCAGTTCCTAGGTGCCCTTCTGTGTCCAGCCTAGGCCTTTAGTCCACCAGTTGTCCTGTCCTTGACGTGCACCAATTAGGGGCAACTCACACACCACCTTCTTGCTCTTTGCTGGCCGAGATGCTAGGGACTCCTAGCACCCCTTCTGGGTAGTTTAGTCCCTCACTGAGTCAAGTCTTTATGCAGACTACAGCTTCCCTCTGCAGTGCACTTCCTCCTATCTCCTACAGAGTCCGTTGGCCCTGCAGGGCTCTGGGCGGGTAGTTTTTCGTCCCCAGCACCCCGGGCATAAGCTCTAGGGACATGTGTGCACCACTCCTGGTGCTTCTGGAGTGAGTGTGGGCAGGCCACCACTAGGCTGTGGATCACCAGGTATGCACCATCCCTGATGCCCCTCGATTTGTCTCAGTAAAGCTACTGCCAGGTTGGGGGCCACCAGTTGCACACCGTTCCTGGTTCTTCTGTATTGCCCTGGGCTGCCGATCACCAGGCATACACCAACCCTGGTACTGTGGGGGGAAGGGGCATGGGAGGCGGAAGACTGCTGTGGAGAATTTCCCAAACGGCCGCAGAGTGCCTCTTTTCTTCTCTTTTTCTTTTTGAAAGATTCTTCCTATTTAAGCCTGCTGGTCCAAACAAGCACCTGGCCTCTCACACAGCCCAGCTGACTCTCTCTCAAGAATCTTGCGGCAGGCCCTATGGGCACCGGGCCTGGGGCTGCAGCTGGCCCTGGTCCCTGCCCTGGTCCTGGGGACCTTATTGTCCCAAAGCACTCTCCTTACCATCCAGTCATTCCATGTCCACTATAATTTTGGTCTCCAGTCTTCATATGTGCTGGAATACCATTGGCTGTTCCCTCTGCTCCTCAGAAGATCAGTTGCGTGTTTCACCAGTGCAAAGGGGGAAGTGGACCCCGCTCCCACCTATCTTGCTGCCATCTTCTTCCTCCATGTACATTTTAAAATCAGCTTGTTAAGTTGTAACACATACACACACACACACAGACATAACTCTTGGGATATGGCACTGAATTAATAAATCAGTGTAGAGGATATTGACATCTTTATAATAATGAATCTTACTATTCGTGAACATGGTATATTTTTCCACTTATATAGATCTCTTTCATTAGATTTATTCTTATTTAATTTTTATATACTATCTTTATTTCCCAGTAATGCTTTGATTAATGACAGGCTGGACTGATGAATGAAACTTTTGTATTAGACTGTGAGAAATACTGAGCGTCAAGGGGAGGAAAGAAGGATTGTTGAATGCAAATACATGTCAGGTATTATTGTAGATGCTTTACTTAATTTTTTCTTACTTAATTCAACAATCATGTCATCACTACATTACATATCCACAAGTACAGATAAGGAAACTGAGTATCTGAGATTTAAAGGCACTTGCCTAAGGTAAGAAAGCTAAGAATTGGTAGAGCTAGACTTGATATTCATATCTACTTGATTTAGTTATATAAGATGTCTACTATGACACTCTATCTACTATTAACTCAACCATAATTCCTCCTCCATAGAACCTTACACCTATGGGAGTGCAGGATAGAAAACCTATATTTAGGAAATAAGATTGACTACTGAAGCTGAAGTGATACAGGCATTCTGAGGAAATAGTTATTTTGAGCTGAGGGGCTCCTGCAAGATAGACTTCCTTCAGGAGAGAACTCTGTCACTAAGCCTTATGGGTTGGAGAGGATTTGGGTACACAGAAGTAGAAGGTCACAGATGTTGGGGATACTAAAAATATTATCTCCAGGGTAGTGGATGTTGAGAGTAAGTTGAGTTGACTCCATGTATTCAGGAGCTACAAAGATTAGTTGGGATGGCAAACTCACACCTTTGTATAAGTCATAATGAGACTGTTCATGGCACTTCGGACCTTAGACCTAGCTCTTTCTCTCTTGGATACAGGAGTAATTAAATGAAAGGGGTAGCTTGTCTTCTGCAACTGATAGAGACTTTGCTCATGCTGACCTCATTGGGCACTGCTGGAAGCTCCAACAAGGGCAAGCTGGGAGGAGGTGACAAAGTCCTCAGCAGTGCTTTCCTGACAGTGAAGTACAGAGCAGAAAAAGCTTCTGAGAGGAAGCTCGGATTTACTTATACCCACCCAAGCTTTGGCACCTATCTAGCTTTCCATGGCTAATAAAGTTATTCAGTTTCCACAATGTGGTGTTTAAGACCACTGTTTAAGGCCATCTTTCTAGTCTCCCATGTTTCCCTTTCCTCAAACTCTAATGAAGGTTATGCGTGGGTCACACTCAATCATTCTGCTTTTCTAGCAGTTTCCCACTCATATAGGCCACTCGCTCATACTGTTTCTTTGGCCAGGGAGCCCTTCCCTACTTCCATTTCTATTGAGATGTTCAGCAAATTCATATTGAGTACCACATGCCAGGAACTCTTCAGGTACAATGGGGACTTCTAAGAATTTTGTATCTTCTGCCATCCAGGAGCAAGTGTTAATGTCTACTGAGAAGCTAAGACATGTACATATAACTAGACTCCAAGGAAGAAAGGGACAAGCACATACATCCACCTAGGGAAAATATTTTCTTTCTACAGGTTTTCTAGCCCTTCCTCAGAATCCAGTGTGCCACAACTGAGACTCTGAGACAAGATTAAGACTTTTAATCTTGTCACTAAAATATAAATGACTGGTCCATACATCTACTCAGAACTTTGTATTTCTCTTCTGGCAGCATTTCTTGTATGGAGGTGCTACTTGAAGGGGACCTCAAAGAAGACTGAAGTTTAGATGGTGAGCTCTATGGAGGCTAGAATGAGTTTCCCAACCTATCACTTTTGCTACCTCTACAGATCTTTCCCGGGCCATTTCTTCTATTTTCCTGCTTTGACTTTCATCTATATGCAGTTATCTCCTTGATCTTTGTCTTTACCTGAACCTTTCCTTATAAAGCCAAATGTCTGTTATATATCTACAGAGAACATTCCACAGCCACCAGAATGAAATTCTTCAACACCTTCTAACCTCATCTTACTAGCTCTTTCTAGAGCATATGATACCAGCACCTACATAGTCAAACAGGCCAGATTTCTCAGCATCGCCCTTAACTTCTTCCTCTCCTCCACATAATTAGCCAACAAGTTCTGCTAATATACCTCTTAATTATTTCTTGAAAGTATCTCCTCCTGGAAAGCACTCCCACCACTGCTCTAATTTAGGTCTTTATCATCTCTCACCTGTATTACTTTAATCGTCCCCTCACTGGCTCCCTTTATTTCCTCCTCTATGCATTAGCCAGAATGGTTTAACTAAAACACTAATTCGACCACATTGCCCCCATGCTTAAAGCACTCTGATGGCTTCCCAATCTGAAAAACTGGAGGTTTTAGAGACAATCGTTTTGAAGGTGATAAAAGCTGAATTAGTATGACCATGCCACTGACTCCCTGGGTGATATTAGGCAAGTCCTTTTCCTTCTCTAGGCCTTAGTCTCTTCATCTAAAACACAAGTTGCAATAGTTTTGTGTTTTCCAGCAGAGATCATCTGGACTGCTGGTATCATGAAATGCTTTTACCACATGGGTCTGGAATCTAATACGTCTGAGGAATGCTTGGTTCTAAAGCCCCTACTGGAGAATCACAATATGCCTTGGCATGTCACAGGCACTGGAAAGTCTGACAGTCAAAAAAAACCTTGCTAACTTTCTTCCATTCAGCTTTACTCAAACTTTTGTCAACACATAAGCCTTTTGTAGGTAAGCACCTACTAGAATCTTTGGAACAACCATCTGTGGAATATGCTTTGGGAAATGCTGCAGTGGATGATTACAGGTGGTGACTCTACCGAAGTTACTATTTGAAGGAAAGGTTCACTGATGCCTATCTTAGGTCTGCCTCTGCCACAGTAGGTGCTCCAACAATGGGTGTTAAACAGGTGTAATAAGAAATTGGTAAATTGGATTGAAAGAGTGGCTAGTTTGGGTGCAGACAATAGATTCTCAGCTATGAGAAGAGAGCAAATTATTCCCAGAAAGAAATGAGTACGAGGCTTGATGGGGAGAGCATGCTAACCATAGTAATGATGGACACTTCTGTTACCTATGTGCCTGTGCTGCTGCCCATGTCATTTCAAGGCCATTCTCAATTGACAGTTCCTCTGGGAAAGTTTACCCAGGGGCCCTGGGGTGGCAGGAAGAGAAACAGTCTCACTCATGTTTTTCTCATTGCATATAAGGCATTGCTGGCACTTCTAAATATTGACTCTAAGTAGCTCTACTATTAAATAAGCTCTTTTATGTCCCTGGACCATGTCCTGGACTAGGTACTAGCCTTCATGTCACTGGACATGGGGCCTGGTCTGCTGTAATCCTCTGGTGGGCCTTACATTAGCACTGATTGCTGGTAAGGCTATTGGTCCAGGGTTGTGTTTTTCTAATCGAGAAGTTCAGTCTAACACTTGGGAAAGACTGGTCAAGCAAGTCATGTTACTTTCCCTTCCTCATAGAAATAACATAGGCAGAGATGGTGGAAGCTTCTGCAAATGGCTTTTTAAGCAGCCTCACATCGCTGAGGCCCTCTCCTTTCCAACCACTTCAAATTTGCTCACTGAGGTTCTCGAACAGATTTTTCAGTACTGGTGCTGGTGAGAGAGACTGGATACTGTTACCTGCAGCTGTCTCCTGGAACCTGTCACTGCCTGGGGGAGCAGGCAGTGGCAGGGGATGGAGCATTTGCTGATCCTCCAAGCATAAAGACAGGGATTTTGTTTATCAAAGTCTTTCTTAGAAAATATTTCACTTTCTACCCTGTTTTAGTAATATGATGCCACTGCTAGTAGCTGAGATTTATTAAATACTTACTTTACTACATGCAAGGCACTGTGCTGCATGTTTCCCATGCACTGGTTCATTAGCTCCTTATAATAATCCAACTAGAGTCAGTATGAATATTATCCCTATTTTGTAGATGTTAAAACCAAAGCAAAAAATATATAATTAACTTGCTCAAGGCCACACAGCAAGGAGATGGCAGAGCTTGGATTCCAACCCAAGTCAGCCTGATTTACAATGCACCTGCTCTTGACCATGACATCACATTGCATCTTACTTATTTGTTTGGCTGTACCAGAGATGGTGGGCTCTTTAAGGTGGGCTGTGTCTGGTTAGTAGCGGGACTTTTCATGTGGTGCTAAGGACAGCCTGGTAGTCAGTGCAGGGCTGCCTGCATCAGAGCATAGTGGTTCCCAAGACTGTGGGGAAAGTTGTATGCCATGTAGGCTCAGAGAAACAAGTGCATCTGCTCCTGAGTTCCCAAGCATGACACTCCCCAAAGACAATTGCTGTGGACTCTCAGCTGTTGGAGCACAGAGCCTATTCCACACCAGCTCAGTCTGTTTCCTAAAACAAGTCTACATTGTTTTGAAACCATGGTGCAGAGCACTAAGAGAGCAAATAGAAGTTGATCCCCACACAACAGGCAGTAACTAAGGCACCAAGAGTGCATGGAACAGCTTTGGGGGCAAAAGGGGAAGGCTGGCTAGTGTTGGGGGTATGCACATTTTAGAAAGGGTTTCATCCCTGCAGAGAGCAGCCCAGTCAAATGAATCAGGAGCCCAGGACCTATTCCTACTGCTTAACTCAATAATTCCTCCTCCTGAGATTTCATTCCTTAGGAAGCATTTCAACAGAATTGAGAAGATGCATGCATCAATATTGTTCATGATGAAATTGGCTATAGTAAGATAACACTGGGAACAAATGAATCACCAAACAACAGGGGATGGTTAATTAAATTGTGGCGTATCCATTCCATTGAGTATTATGAGGCCATTTAATATGCTCATTTCAAAATCTGCAGCAGCCTGAGAAATACATACCAGGACCAGATTTTATAAAGAAAAAGGCACCATTGTATTGGGTTGGCCAAAACGTTCACATGATTTATTTCTGTATAATAAAAGACACATTTCTCATTTTTGCTAATAACTTTACTGATTTGTATATTTTGAGTAAGTCAGCTATCTCTCGCTATTGGCTTCTAGTGGGTAGAGGCCAGGGGTGCTGCTAAACATTTTCCAATGCATAAGATAGCCCAATAGCAAGGAACTGTTTGGCCAAAATGTCAATAGCACCAAGAAATTTCACAAACCACTTTTGACATGTTGGATCAGTCACAATACCTTCTCCATACCCTGCACAAATCTTTTTTTTTTCTTTTTTGCATTTCAGTTGTGTTTTTACCTCTCTTTTTTAAAAAACATTTTATTTATTTATTTTTAGAGAGGGGAAGGTAGGGAGAAAGAGAGGGAGAGAAACATCAATGTGTGGTTGCCTCTTGAGTGCCCCCTACTAGGGTCTTGGCCTGCAACCCAGGCATGTGTCCTCACTGGGAATCAAACTGGCGACCCTTTGGTTATCAGCCCGGCACTCAATACACTGAGCCACACCAGCCAGGGCATGTTTTTACCTTTCTTGAAATAATGAAGTATAATACACCAAAAATGTTGCTTATTTTTCCCATCTTTAATATTAAAATCGCTACACAAAAATGCACCAATTTTTATGTTTTTTTAAATGCACAATGGTATGACAGCTGTCACAATACAGTCTAACAAAATTGTTTCAAATGAAGTTAAAGACATCTAAGCACTGCTACAGCTATCATACAGGAAAAAAACTAAACAAACCTTTTGGCCAACCCAATATTTACATTGTGATATTGCAACTTACACTTTCTGCATAGTAAATACCTAAACATAAAGAATGTTGTTATAGCCATGGGATTTGGGTGATTTCTTTTTGCAAAATGTTTTGATCGTCATTATATTGTTTCCACATTTCCTAATGTGTGTGTGTGTGTGTGTGTGTGGAGTCAGCAAATAATTGCTCCCCAAAGATAATTCAATTTGTAGTGATTCCTACACTTACTTGAGAAAAAGTATACATATGAGGAATAGGAATAAGAAAAACACAGGTGCTGGCACCATTTGATGAATGATCAGGGCCATGGCATATCATTTAAAAGGAGCCTGGACCCTTCCATGGCACAGCTGGTGATTCATGAACCTTTGAAATGAATAAAGCTGTAGCATCTGGTCCCTTGTTGCCATTCCTATATTGCCAGCCAAACCTCATCTTAAGTCTTTAATTTGAAAATAGTTCCTGCCTGTCTGTGAACAAGGGTGAATCCAGATCCTTTCTCTTAGGGCCCCTTTTGGCCCAGAGGTAGCAGAGTATGTGGCTGAGCAGTTTCCTGAGGCACCAGAGGTGATCTCTATCTCATGCACACACCGTTGGTTCTCTGCTCAGCTTGGCCTGGAAGATAACAGCCTGTGCCACTTCCTTCCATCTCCAACCCTGACACATGGGTAATTATACCTTGAGACTGTGTGCTATGTAGTTAGTGAAGGTTTAAAGCATTTGGCTTTTATATATCCCCACTTCCCAATTTCTGCTACTCCCTTCACAATTAACACCTTTTCAGATACTCAGCTTGGACTAGCTAGCACAAAGCCCCTCACATCACCAAGCTAATTCAAACTCAGAAGAAATTAAAACCAGAGATGACCACATGTGGAGGGATCAACTGGTTGCCTTGAGGCCTTTGATATTCCCACTTCAGGATTAATGTATTGGCCCTTCTTGAAGTCTGGTTTGGATGCAGACAGGTATAGATACCTAGATGTATCATTTTGGTTCTCATTGCTCCTCATAACCAGAACTAGTAATAAGGAAACTAATGCTGAGAGGTAAAATGACCTGTCCAAGGTCATATATCTAAAAGTGACATTGCTGATACATTAAGCCATGTCTCTTGCTTGCAAGTTCAGTGCTTTTTGGTAGATAGCTCCCCAGGGAATATGCTGTTTTGGACATGCCTTAAAGGCATACCTTAATACTACCAGTGCATCCATAAGCCTCAGGTTGCTATATATACTCTATGCCCATCCCTGTGCTGGGCATACAGTGGGGCAGTGGTTAAGAAGATGCATTGTTCACCCTGGTGTGCACCCATTCCCAGCAAGTTCAATGGTTGCTCTAGAAATATCTCACAGATCCAATACCACAGCACTTGCTCCTTGTTCTGTACAACTCTCAACTCTCCTGGCAGCATTCCCCTGGATCAGCCTTACATAACCAGCCAACCGGATCACACTGTTAGCACCCCAGGCACCACACACGTGTCCATTCTCAATCACTACACCTCCACTCCCTGCCGTAGAAACCCACCCGCCCAGCTTTTCTAGCAATCACTTTCTTACTTATCTTCTTAGTTTTACCACTTAAGTTTGGATCTCAAAATACTGTACTTTAGCTTTTCCTATTTTTGAACTTAATATAAATAAAATCATACAATATATATCCTTTTGTCCATGGCTTCCTTTTATTGTTTGCAAAATTGATCCATGTGATTGATATAGAGCATTTATTTCCATTGCCTCAAAAAGCTCCCTGCTGCCCATTTACAGTCAGCTTCCTCCCATCCTGGCCACAGGCAAACACTGATCTGCTTTCTGTCACTATTGATAGGTCTTTCCTTTTATAGAATTTCATATAGATGGAATAGTACAGTACGTACTCTCTTGTCCCAGGCTTCTTTTGCTCATCACAATTTTTTTTTAGCTCATTCAGTTTATTTTTGTCAAATGCTGTGTAGTATCCCATATTGAACACAAAATAAAATTTCTTTATTCATTTACCTGTTGGTTCTATTTGGGTTGTTTCTAGTTTTTACTATTACAAATGGAGCTGCTATGAACATTTGTGTACAAATATCTGTGTGGACATATGTTTTCATTTCTCTTGATTGATATTTAGTAATGAAATTGCTGGACTCTATGGTTAGCATATATTAAGCTTTATAAGAAACTGCCAAAGTGTTTTACAAAATGATCATGCCATTTTGCATTTCCACAATATGAAATTTAAGAGATCCAGTTGCTCCACATTCTTGATAACACTTGTTATTATCTTAACTTTTGAATTTTTGCCATTCAAGTGAGTGCGAAGTGGTATTTGTGTTTTAATTTCTATTTTCCTGATGAAAAATAACAGTGAGTATATTTTTATGTGTTTGTTGCCCATTTGTACTTCTTCTTTTGTGAAGTGTCTGTTTAAATCGTTTGCCTATTTTTAAATTGTGCTACTTATTTTGTTATTAAAATGTAAGTGTAATTTATATTCTTTATGTAAGTCTTTTTTCACATATATCATGTTTAAATTATCTTTTAAATGTCTTACTGATTCTCTCATGAACAAAATATGATGAAATCCAGTGCATCTTTTTTCTTATATGGTTCATTCATTTTGTGTACTATCAAGAAAATGTTTGCTTATCCCAAATTTGCAAGTATTTTTCTGATTGATTTTCTCTTCTGAAATTTCTATAGTTTTAGCTTTTATATTTCAGTTTATTATCCATAGCAAGTTAATTTTGTATTGTGTATGGTAAGGGTTGAGGTTCATGTTTCCTCATATGAATATTGTAATCACACTGTTTTTTAAAAAAAGTCTGTGCTGTCACTCATTAAATTACCTTGATACCTTTATTGCAAATCAAGTGGACAAATGTGTGTGAGGCAATTTCTGAACTTTCTATTTTTCCATTGATCTATGTGTCTATCTTTACAACAATATCACACTTTCCTGAGTATTCATTCTTTTTTAAAAAATTATTTTATTGTTGTTCAATTACAGTTGTCTGCATATTCCACCCAACACTTCCCCCACCCCAGCCAAACCCACCTCCCGCCCTTGCTTCCACCCTCCCCCTTGGTTTTGTCCATGTGTCCTTTATAGTAGTTCCTGAAAACCCTTCTCCCCACAGTCCCCTCCCCCCTCCTCTCTGGCTATTGTTAGATTGTTCTTAATTTCAATGTCACTGTGTATATTTTGTTTACTTTTTTCTTTTGTTGATTATGTTCCAGTTAAAGGTGAGATCATAGGTTTGTGCCTCACTGCCTGGCTTATTTCTCTTAGCATAATGCTCTCCAGTTCCATCCATGCTGTCACAAAGGGTAGGAGCTCCTTCTTTCTCTCTGCTGCATAGTATTCCATTGTGTAAATGTACCATAGTTTTTTGATCCACTCATTTACTGATGGGCACTTAGGTTGCTTCTCACACTTGGCTATTGTAAATTCTGCTGCTGAGTATTCATTCTTTATAGTGACCCTTTAAGTCTATCAGTATAACTACTACTATTTTGCTATTCATTTTTAAAATTTTATTTGTAAAATGACATTTTTAATATAACTCTGTGAATTTTAATGCAAAGATAGATTAATGTAACTACCACCACAGTAAAAATACAGAACAATCCAATCAAAGGGCAGCTTAGTAAGACAGAAAACTTTTAAAAAATAACTATTTTACTCTATCCAAATGTCACAGGAAAAAATTGCGACCCACACCCACACCATCAAAGACTGAGTGAAGAGCTAGATTTCCACCCTTGCCAAACTCTAATGAGGCTCAGAAAAGTCTTAGTCAGGAGTTAGGGCTTCCATTCATGCTAGACAGTAGCAAGATACTTCCTCAACTCATGGTGTCGGTGGAGACAACTTGGGGAGACTGAACTTCCAACTCCATAAGGAAGTAATGAAGCTTTCCACAAGCTCCCTGCTGGGGTGGTGTCAGGATGCCAAGTGGTGATTCAGAGCATTCACTATCACCAAGTAGTAACAGGGTCACTGACCCTTTCTATAGTGTCAGTGGAGGCTAAATGGGGAGCTGTAACAAGGCATTACTACACATTCCAGCCATGAAGATATCAGTGAAAACCTGATAGAGAATTAGAACTCCCTGGAGCCCTGTACTTTGAATATCAACAGAGACTGAATAGGGAAACTGGATTTTTATCACATCTTGTAGTAAAGAGATGGCACCCAGTCTCCTCTTCTTCTGCTGCACTGGTGTTGGAATAGGCAGATAAAACAGAAGATATAAATAAGACCCAGAGTCTTATAACATACTATCCAAAATACTTATGTTTTAATACAAAATCATTCATAATAACAAGAACCACAAAGATCTCAAACTGAATGAAAAGACAATCCATTCATGCCAACACTGGAAGATATACACAAAAACCAAATATATATCTTAGAAATGAAAAATACAATAACCAAATAACAAAGGTCAATGAATGGGTCAAGCAGGAGAATAGAGAGGACAGAGGAAAGAATCAGTGAACTTAAAGATACTGTAATCGGGTGCAGAGAAGGGGGTGTCCAAAAATAGCAAAACATATTACCCACAGTCTATGGTTGGGCGATGGGGGGAAAAGATGATATGGGTTAAGATACTTTTCATAACAACAGGAAGTTGCTGGCTAGTTGATAGCTGTGCTGCCACCCCAGGCAAAGGGTGTAACTGACTTTGGGAACAGTAAAGGACTCATGACACAGCCAGGGTAAGTGACCCTCCCTTGATGTCCATGTGTCATAGGAGATGCTTGCCCTGAATGAAAATGGCAGCTGAAAGAAGGTAAAAGATACAGGGAAACTGGCAAAAGTATCACATTGTAGGAGGGGACAGATATGAGGTCACATAGGAAGCTCCAGGTCAGCACTTAAAATAGGGGCAATCTGAGAGAGCCAGAGGGAGGTTCAGCTATATTTCTTGTAGTGAAGGAGAAGCTATGTCTACTCTTCTCAGAAGGCAGTCATGAGGAAGGAGCCATGAAGTAAGGAGATTCAGGCATGCGGCCTGGGGTAATAAGGAAGGCAGCCATTCAGGCTGAGGAAAGGATGTAAGGAGAGAGCTGATGGAGCTGTGTGGGGATCTGGAAAAGTTGATGGAGCTATGCAGGAACATGCCAAACCAAGCACAGATTCATGAAAGGTGCCTAGAATGCTGAACTGTGACCAGGGAATACTGGCTTCTGCTTCTCTGAAGGACATATGGAGAGGCTGCTCTCTTGGGACATGTGCCTCTCTGGAACCCACCATGATCCAGTTTAACATAGCACATGGTCTTTTGGACTACAATGTGGAGGCTGAGGACAACATAATCCAGATCTTAAAGGAGAGAGCTGCTGCAAGAGGATGGCAACTCTGAAACCCACAAGTGTACCTTCCGGAGAGGATGGAGAACTGTTTGTGCCATCAGCTTAAGAACAGGTAAGGATACAGGAAAATTCTGGGTATGTTTTTGGCTTATACCTGCTGGGGAGTAAGGAAAGGGCTGTGTCTCATGGGAGAACAAGGCTCTGAGCAGGAGTGCTCTCAGCCCTGTCCCCCAAGGTTGGAATTCTGTAACTAAAAACCTGTTTCCCTCAACAGTAATTGTTAGGTCATGCATCAAGGCACCACATGAACAAGCCCCAGTTTGCTCAGTTAAAAGACAATAGATAGGATCCAATCTGAACAACAAGGAAAAAATAGACTGAAAAGAATAAGCAGGGCCTCAGAGACCTGTGGGACTGTAACAAAACATCTAACATTTGTGTAATAGGAGTGCTGGAAAGAGAACAAGAGGTACTGGCATGAAACAGTACTCAAGGAAATAATAGCTGAAAACTTCCCAAATCTGGCAAGAAAAAACAACAACAACAACAAACCACAAACAGCCTGGCTGGTGTAGCTCAGTGAATTGAGCGCAGGCTGGGAACCAGAGGGTCCCGGTTCGATTCCAAGTCGGGGCACATGCCTGGGTTGCAGGCCAGGTCCCCAGTGAGGGCCATGTGAGAGGCAACCATACATTGCTGTTTCTCCCTCCCTTCTCCTCTTTATAAATAAATAAATAAATAAATAAATAAATACATACATAAATAAATAAAATCTTTAAAAAAAAAAAACATAAACATGCCAAGAAGCCACACAGACTTCAAACAGTATAAACCAAAAGAAATCCATGCCAAGATATATCACAATTAAACTCCTGAAAACTATAGACAAAGAAAACACCTTGAAAGCAGCAAGAGAGAAATGATACTTTAACTATGAGGGGAAGGACAATTTGAATGACAGCATATTTCTTTTAGGAAGCTATGGAGGCCAAAAGGAAGTTACACAACATTTTTCAAGTGCTGGGAAAAAAACAAACTTCCAACCCAAAATCCTACATCCAGGAAAATTCTTTTTCAGGAATTAAGTGGAGAATTAAGACATCCTCAGGTAAAGAAAAACTCAGAGATTTTGTCACCAATAGACCTATCCTAAAAGAGTGACTAAAGAAAAGTTTTCTAGACAGAAAGGAAATGATAGAAGAAGAAATCCTGGGCATGTATGAGGAATAAAGCGCAATAGAAAGAAGTTAAAGCAACCATTATAATAGTCTTATGGGGTTCTAAGTGCTGCAGAGGAAATATTTGACATTATAAATGGAGAATGATAAAGTTGTGTAAAGGGAAGTAAGCTTTTTATACTTCACTCAAACTGGTAAATATTGACACCTGAAGATTCTATAAATTATATAAACATAATTTATATCTGTAAATATATACATATATTCTTACATATTTATGTGATTATATATTATTATATCACTACATGTATAATGTAATGGCTAGAGCAACCACTTAAAAACCTATACAAAAAGAAGCACTCAGGAACTAGAGGTGAGTCAAAAAGGATGTTCAATATCATTTACTATCAGAAAAATGCAACATTAAAACCACAATGAGACATTGTTACAAACTTGTCAGAATAAATAAAATAAAAAATGATGACAACACCAATACTGGGGAGGATGCAGAGAAACTGGACCACTCATACGTTGTTGGTGGAAACCTAAAATGGTACAGACGCTCTGGAAAATCATTTGGCAGTTTCTTTAAAAGCTCCACATTAAGGTATCATAAAACCTAGCAATTGCATTCTTGGCAATTATCCCACAGAAATAAAAACTTATGTCCATACAAAACCTATATACAAATATTATAACAGTTTTATTTATAACAGCCTAAAACTAGAAATGATCCAGATATCCTCCAACAGTGGTTGAATGGTTAAACAAACTGACATAACCATACCATGAAATATTATTCAGCAATTAAAGGAAAAATCTATCAAGGCACACAATAAAACTGAATGAATCTCCAGATAATTATTCTAAATGAAAACTGCCAACCCCATTTATGGTTGGCTTTTTGTATGTATTATTTTCATTTATATAATGTTATTGAAATGACAAAATTATAGAAATGGAGAACAAATTGGTGGTCTCCAGGGTTAAGTAGGAGTGGGAAAAAGATGAAAGCAGATTTGGCTATAAAAGCACAATATGAGGTACCTGTGAGGTGATCTTTTTCCCCTTTCAAGAGTACAGTTTAATGATTTCTAATATATTCACAGAGTTGTGCAACCATCACCAAAATAAATTTTAGAACATATTTTTTACCCTGAAAATAAACTTCATATTCATTAGTAGTCATTTCTTATTCTTCTTGCAACACCCAGCCCTGCACAAACAATAATCTACTTTCTGTTTCTATGGATTTGCCTATTCTAGACATTTCATATGAATGGATCCACAGGATATGTGGTTTGTTTTGATTGCCCTCTTTCCCATAATATTTTTATGACACATCCATGTTGTAGCATGTATCTGTATTTCTTTCCTTTTTATGGTTAAATAACATTTTATTGCATACTTTCTTTATCTGTGGGTTGGTCTTCCAATGTGGCTTTTATGGGGAATTGATCCATAGAAAGGTTTTCGAAATATCTATTCACCTGATCCTGGACACTGGTTGTCCCCACCACACATGCTTCTAACTCAGCATTTGAGAAGAGGGCCTGCATTTCCTGGCTCTCTAGTGTTCAGTCTAATTTCGTTTAGTCCTCATTGTTTTTTCCAATATTTTTTCCTGTTGCTATGTATCACTGCTTTAGAATATTTTAGATATAGGACTTCCAGCCAAGATGGAGGCATAGGTAGAGATACTTTTTTCCTCGCCCAATGAAAAGAAGGACAACAACAAATATAAAAACAAAAAACAACCTGAACTGCCAGAAAATCGAATCGTATGGAAGTCTGATAACCAAGTAGTTAAGAAGAAACGTTCATCCAGACTTGTAGGAGGGGCAGAGATGAGAAACTGGGGCAGAGAGGCTGTGTCGAGAGGTAGCAGGCCAGGCAATTCCACATTCGCATGTAGATAATCTGGGAGGAACAACTGAGGAGCTAGACAGACCACACAACTCAGGGTTCCAACATGGGAAGCCAAGGCCTCAAAACCTCTGGCTATAAAAATTTTTGAGGTTGTGGCAACAGCAGAAACTCCCAGCCTCATAGGAGAGTTTGTTGGAGAGACCCACGGGGTCCTAGAATGTACACAAGCCCATCCACCCAGAAATCAGCACCAAAAGGACCCAATTTGCTTGTAGGGAGTGGGGGAAGTGACTGAGAGCAGGATGAGAGCCGAGCAAGTAGCATGATCCTCTCTCTAAATTCTCCTCCATATACAGTGCTACAACACAGCAAAGAGGATTGCCCTACCCTGGCAAATACCTAAGGCTCTGCCCCTTACAATGTAACAAGTGCACCAATACCAATACATATAGCCGAAATGAAAGAACAGATCAAAACTTCAAAAAAAGAACTAAGCAACGAAGAGATAGATAGTCAACCTATCTAATTCAGAGTTCAAAACACTGGTAATCAAGATGCTCACAGAAATGCTTGATTATGGTCACAAAATACAAGAAGAAGTGAAGGCTATGAAAAGTGAAATAAAGCAAAATATACAGGGAACCAACAGTGAAGGGAAGGAAAGTGGGACTAAAATCAATAATTTGGAAAAAAAGAAAGAAAGAAACAAAAAACCCAATTAAAAATGGTCAAAAGACATGAACAGACGCTTCTCGAAAGAGGACATACAGAGGGCAAAGACACATATAAAAAGATGCTCAGCATCATTAGCTATCAGAGAGATGCAAATTAAAACCACGATGAGGTACCACCTCACACCAGTCAGAATGGCCATCATCAACAAAGCAACAGATAACTGTTGGAGGGGATGTGGAGAAAAGGAACCCTACTGCACTGTTGGTGGGAATACAGTCTGGTGCAGCCACTGTGGAAAACAGCATGGAATTTCCTCAGAAAAATAAAAATGGAACAGCCTTTTGACCCAGCAATTCCACTACTGGGATTATACCCTAAGAACCCTGAAAAACCAATTCAAAAGAACCTATGCACTCCAATGTCCATAGCAGCACAATTCACAATAGCCAAGTGCTGGAAACAACCTAAATGCCCATCACAAATGAGTGGATCAAGAAACTATGGGAGTGGGAAGATGGTGGCATAATAGGAAAGAGAGGGGTCCGCTTCCTCCTGCACACTGGTGAGACATCTGGTCGATTTTCTGAGGAGCAGAGCGATCACCCAGCTGTATTCCAGCATGTAGAGAGATGGGCGTCCAAGATCACACACAATTGAAAGATCAGACGTATTCTCAGTTTTCCCTTCTTTTTAGTTCTTATTTTTTTATTATTTTCTATTTTATTTTATTTTAGTATTATTTTTTCTTTATTTTTCTTTTTGCTTTTTTTTCTTTCTTTCTATTCTTTTTCTCCCTTCCCCTCTCTTCTTTATCCACAGGAGAGACATTAAAACCTGAAATTGTGAAGAGAATAGAGTGGGAAACAGACAAGAGTCAGCCAAAAAAGCAGAGACAGTGACACAAAATTAACTTTGTTGCTCCAGAGAACTTGACAGATCAATTTAAGAATCAGAGGCTAGCAAGAAGAATCCCACAAACAATGAGAAGACAAAGAAACAATCCCCAAATGAAAGGAAAGGAGGAAGCCCCAGAAAGAATGGTAAATGAAACAGAAGCAAGCCAACTATCAGAATTGCATTCAAAGCATTGGTTATCAGGCAGCTCAAGAAACTCGAGAAGCTCTATGAGCTCACAGAAAATTACCAGAAACTACAGGGAAACTATAATGAACTCACTGAAAACTATGTCAACATGAAAAAGGAAATATAAACTACACAAGGGCCAAGAGGAAATGAAGAATACAATATCTGAACTGAAGAACAGAATAGAAGGAATCAAAAGCAGACTCAATGAGGCAGAGGATCGGATCAGTGAGCTGGAGGACAAGGTATAAAAAAAACACCCAAAAAGAGCAAAAACAGGAAAAGAGGCTCAGAAAGTATGAAGAGGTATTAAGGGAAATGCAGGAAAATATGAAACATAATATTAATATAATAGGGATACCAGAAGAAGAAGAGGAGCAAAAGATAGAAAACCTGTACAAAAAGGTAATGATGGAAAACTTCCCTAATCTGATGAGAGAAAAAGCCACACAAATCCAGGAAATACAGAGAGTGCCAATCAAAAGGAACCCTAACAGGCCCACTGCAAGACACATCATGATTAAAATGGCAAAATTCCAAGCCAAAAAGAGAATCTTAAAGGTAGCGAGGCAGAAATAGGAAGTAACATACAAGGGAACCCCGATAAAGTTAGCAGCTGACTTCTCAACAGAAACACTCCAAGCCAGAAAGGAATGGCAAGAAATATTCCAAGTAATGAGAACCAGAGACCAGCAACCAAGACTACACTACCCAGCAAGGCTCTCAATCAAGATAGAGGGCCAAATAAGGACCTTCCCAGACAAAAGAAGTCTAAAAGAATACACCACCACCAAACCAGCTCTACAAGAGATCCTAAAGGGACTGATTTTAGGAAAGGAAGGGAAAGAGAGAAAGGAACACAGGTACAAAAAAAATGGCAATGAATAAGTACCTATCAATAATAACCTTAAACGTAAATAGATTAAATGCTCCAATTAAGGGACATAGAATAGCGGATTGGATAAGAAAGCACGACCCACACATATGCTGCCTACAAGAGACCCACCTCAGGACAAAAGACATACACAGACTGAAAGTAAAGGGCTGGAAACAAGTTTTCCAAGAAAACCGACAAGACAAAAGTGCTGGGGTAGCAATACTCATATCAGACAAAATAGACTTCCAAAAAAGGGCCATCAAGAGAGATCCAGAAGGACACTTTATAATACTCAAGGGAAGAATCACCAAGAAGACATAAACATTGTAAATATATATGCACCCAGCACAGGAGCATCCAAATACATAAAGAAAATCTTGGAGGAGTACAAGAAAGACATTGATAGCAACACAATTATAGTAAGGAACTTCAACACCCCATTGTCAAAAGTGGACAGATCCTCCAAACAAAATATCAGCAAAGATATTGTGGCATTGAACAATGCCCTAGAAGAAATGGGCTTAAATGATATATATAGGGCCCTTCTCCCCAAAGAAGCTAAATACACATTCTTTTCAAATGCACACGGAACATTTTCAAAAATAGACCATATGATAGGACACAAAACAAGCCTTAACAAATTCAAGAAAATTGAAATCATACCAAGTATTTTCTCTGACCACAAGGGAGTGAAATTAGAAACCAACCCAATGGAAAAAAAACCCAAAACACTCAAAATCATGGAGACTGAATAGCATGCTGTTAAACAATGAATGGGTCAAGGACGAGATTAAGGAAGAAATCAAAAAGTTCCTTGAAACAAATGAAAATGAACTGACAACAACCCAAAACTTATGGGACACAGCGAAGGCAGTCCTGAGAGGGAAGTTCATAGCGATACAGGCCTACCTAAAAAAAACAGAAACAGTTTACACAAACAACCTGAGCCTATGCCTACAAGAACTCGAGGAACAACAACAGAGACAACCCAGAGCAAGTAGAAGGAAGGAAATAACCAAGATCAGAGAAGAATTAAATGACTTAGAAACTTAAAGGACAATTCTAAGGATCAATGAATCCAGGAGCTGGATCTTCGAAAAGATAAACAAAATAGACAAGCCTTTAAGCAGGCTCATCAAGAAAAAAAGAGAGAGGACCCAAATAAACTCAATCAGAAATGAAAGAGGAGATATTACAACTGACGTCACAGAAATACAAAGGATTATAAGTCACTACTATGAAGAACTGTATGCCAAGAAATATGAAAACCTAGGAGAAATGGACAAATTTCTAGAAAAATATAATCTTCCAAAACTCAATAAGGAAGAAACAGAAAGCCTGAACTGACCAATAACAGCAGATGAAATTAAAGCAGTAATCAAAAAATTTCCAACACACAAAAGCCCTGGACCAGATGGTTTCACAGGAGAATCCTACAAAGCATTTAAGGAAGAACTAACCCCTATCCTTCACAGACTGTTCCAAAATATCCAAATGATGGAAGACTCCAAAACTCTTTTTATGAAGCCAGCATCATTCTAATCCCAAAACCAGAAAAAGACGTAACAAAGAAAGAAAACTTCAGGCCAATATCACTGATGAACATTGACGCGAAAATCCTCAATAAAATATTAGCAAACCGCATCCAGAAATACATCAAAAAGATCATTCACCATGACCAAGTGGGTTTCATCCCAGGGATGCAAGGATGGTACAACATTCGCAAAACAATAAACGTAATGCATCACATAAACAAAAGTAAAAACAAAAATCACATGATCATATCAATAGATGCAGTAAAAGCATTCGATAAGGTACAGCATCCATTTATGAGAAAGACACTTAGCCAAGTGGGAATAGAGGGAGCATTCCTCAACATAATACAGGCCATATATGAGAAACCTATAGCCAACATTATACGCAGTGGACAAAAACTAAAATCCTTCCCACTAAGATCAGGAACAAGACAAGGTTGTCCACTATCACCACTTCCATTCAACATAGTACTGGAATTTTTGGCCACAGCAATCAGACAAGAAAAGGAAATAAAAGGCATCCAAATTGGAAAGGAGGAAACAAAACTGTTGTTGTTTGCAGACGACATGATAGTATACTTAGAAAATCTTATAGACTCCGCCAAAAAACTACTCGATCTAATAATTGAATTTGGCAAAACAGCAGGATATAAAGTCAATATCCAGAAATCAAAGGCATTTTTGTATACCAACAGTGAAACAGCAGAAACAGAAATCAGGAAAAAAATCGCATTTGATATAGCAACAACAACAACAACAAAATACCTGGGAATAAACCTAACCAAGGAGGCAAAAGATCTGTACTCAGAAAACTACACGACACTGAAGAGCGAAATCATGGAAGACACAAACAAATGGAAACATATACCATGCTCATGAATTGGAAGAATCAACATCATCAAAATGTCCATACTCCCCAAAGCAATTTATAGATTCAATGCAATCCCTATCAAAGTCCCAATGGCATATTTCACTGATATAGAACAAACACTTCAAAAATTTATATGGAACCATAAACAACCCCAAATATCAGCTACAATTTTGAGAAAGACTAGCAAAGCAGGAGGGATCACAATTCCTGAAAGCAAACTATATTACAAGGCCACTGTAATTAAAACAGCCTGGTACTGGCATAGAAACAGACAGATAGACCAATGGAACAGAATAGAGAGCCCAGAAATAAACCCAAGTCTCTTCAAGCAATTAATCTTTGACAAAGGGGGCAGAAGCATAAAATGGAAAAAAAAATAGCCTCTTCAACAAGTGTTGTTGGGAAATCTGGATGGCTACCTGCAAAAAAATGAAACTCGAGCTCCAACTTACACCATGCACAAAAATAAATTCAAGGTGGATAAAAGACTTAAATGTAACTCGTGACACCATAAAGGTTCTAGAGGAAAACATCGGTAGGAAAATCTCAGACATTCCACGCTGCAACATCTTCAATGATATGTCCCCTAGTGCTAGGGACATAAAGGAAAGAATAAACAAATGGGACCTTATCAAAATAAAGAGCTTCTGTGGAGCTTAAGAAAATAGTATTAAAATAAAAAGAGATCCAACCATATGGGAAAACATATTTGCCAATGATACCTCAGACAAGGGTCTGATCTCCAAAATATATAAAGAACTCATACAAATCCACTCCCGGAAGACAAACCCCCCCACCAAAAAAAATGGGCAAAAGACATGAACAGACACTTCTCGAAAAAGGACATATGGAGGGCCCAGAGTCATATGAAAAGATGATCAACATCATTAGCCACAATGAGATACCACCTCACACCAGTCAGAATGGCCATCATCAACAAAGCAACAGATAACTGTTGGAGGGGATGTGGAGAAAAGGGAACCCTACTGCACTGTTGGTGGGAATGCCGACTGGTGCAGCCATTGTGGAAAACAGTATGGAACTTCCTCAGAAAAATGAAAATGGAACTGCCTTTTGACCCAGCAATTCCACTACTGGGATTATACCGTAAGAACCCTGAAAAAACAATTCAAAAGAACCTATGCACTCCAATGTTCATAGCAGCACAATTCACAATAGCCAAGTGCTAGAAACAACCTAAGTGCCCATCTACAAATGAGTGGATCAAGAAACAACGGTACATTTACACAATGGAATTCTATGCAGCAGAGAGGGAGAAGGAGCTTATACCCTTTGCAACAGCATGGATGGAACTGGAGAGCATTATGCTAAGTGAAGTAAGCCAGGAGGTGAGGGACAAATACCATACGATCTCACCTTTAACCGGAGCATAA
The DNA here is from genome assembly GCA_004026765.1 of Micronycteris hirsuta. Classification (NCBI taxonomy): domain Eukaryota; kingdom Metazoa; phylum Chordata; class Mammalia; order Chiroptera; family Phyllostomidae; genus Micronycteris; species Micronycteris hirsuta. The sequence goes on from PVJI01013836.1 coordinate 28,555, forward strand.
TCAACAAAAGCAAAAAGCAAGCAAAACTTAACTAGAGACATTGAAATTAAGAACAATCTAACAGTAGCCAGGGGGGTGGGGTAGGGGACAATGGGGATAAGAGTTTTCAGGAACCACTATAGAGGACACATGGACAGAACCAAGGGTCGGGGGGAGGCAGGGAAGGGAGGTGGGTTTGGAGGGGGAGGGGAGGGGAGAGTATGCAGACAACTGTAATTGAATAACAATAAAGTAAAAAAAGAAAATAAAAAGAAATAAACATCCAACTGTAACAGAATGAGGAAACAAGAATTCAAAGAATGAGAGGCTTAGGAACTTCTGGGACAACTTTAAACATCCCAACATTTGAATTATAGGAGTGCCAGAAGGAGAAGAGGAAGAGCAAGAAATTAAAAATTTATTTGAAAAAATAATGAAGGAATACTCCAATCTGGTGAAGAAAATGACTTTCAGGAATAAAGGGAATTCATTTTTCTACAAGTGGAGAAGTGTAGCCCTGGACATTCACGCCTACATGAGCAAGGTCTCTCGCGTGTATAACCCAAGTTGGCAGGCATGGACCCATGTTCGTGGAAGCAGAATTTCCTGAAGGGGAATCTGGCTGACATATCTGTTAGATTTACAGCCTTTCTGAATCCTTCCCCCCTCCCTGGATCAAAGGACTTATGCTAATGCATGTCAGTGCTCTCCCTGACCAAATGTTTACAGATCAACCCAAGAGTGTTTTCCTACTATTTGCATATCTTTCCCTTTTGATGTACCTTCCTGGTCCTGTCTACTACCAGACCTGAATATACAATCTACAGAGAAGTTAATGAAAACCATTCTGATGCTCTGTGCCCAAATCTTCAATAAAAAACTCCTGGACCCAAGGCTCAGGGCTCTCTCCCAGGACGTAAGGGAGGAGTCGTGTGGCCCCAGTCTAGCCTCTTAGTCCAGCGTGTCTCTGTGTGAGATTTATTTATACATGCATTAAATCGTGGTCGACACGGATTCTACTGGCCAGAAATCTGCCAACACAGGAAGTCCAAGAAGCTCAGAGAGTCCTAAAGAAATTGGACCCACAGAGGAACAAACCAAGACATATCATAATTAGCTTTTCCCTTTTAGCGCTCGGCACCCATTGCCTGCACTCCTCTTTTCCTCTGCTACCACCAGGTTCCCAGATCAGCTGACACCACGGGTTTTGGGGACCTGAGAAGCCCTGATGGTCTCCAGGTGTTCAATGACTACCTCACCGACAAGAGCTACATCAAGGAGTATGTGCCATCACGAGCAGATATAGCAGTATTTGAAGCAATCTCCAGCCCACCACCTGCATATTTGTATCGTGCTCTACATTGGTATAACCACATCAAGCCTTACAAAAAGGAGAAAGCCATCCTGCCTGGAGTGAAGAAAGCTTTGGGCAAGTATGGCCATGCTAATGTGAGAGACACCACAGGAAGTGGAGCTACAGATAGTAAGGATGATGATGACTGATCTCTTTGGATCTGATGAGGAGGAGGAAAGAGAAGAAGCAAAAAGGCTAAGAGAACTCCTTGCACAGTGTGAGTCAAAGAAAGCCAAAAAACCTGCTTGTTGCCAAGACTTCCATCTTACCAGATGTGAAAACTTGGGGCCATGAGACAGACATGGAAAAATTAGAGGAGTGTGTCAGGAGAATTCAAGTAGAAAGCTCAGTCTGTGGCTCTTCTAAACTGGTTCCAGTTGGGTATGGAATTTAAAAACTTCAAATACAGTGTGTAGTAGAAGACGCTAAAGTTGGAACAGACATGCTGGAGGAGTGGACCACTGCTTTTTGAGGACTATATGCCATCCATGGATGTGGCTGCTTTCAACAAGATCTAAAATCCATCCTGGATCATTGCCCTTAAATAAAAACTTGAAAGATAAAAAAAGACACATCATAATTAAATTACCCAAAATGAAAGATAAGGAGAAAATCTTAAAGCAAGCAAGAGAAAAGGAGGCAGTTAATTACAAAAGAGTTACCATAAGACTATAAACTGATTTCTCAAAAGAAACCTTATTGGAAAGGGGCTGGAAAGAAGTATTCAAAACCATGAAAGGCAAGGATCTACATCCAAGATTACTCTATCCAGCAAAGCTATCATTTAGAATAGAAGGGCAGATAACGTGCTTCCCACATAAGGTCAAGTTAGAGGAGTTCATCATCACCAAGCCTTTATTATATGACATGTTAAAGGGACTTATCTAAGAAAAAGAAGATCAAAAATACAAACAGTAAAATGACAACAAACTCACAAATATCAACAATCCAACCTAAATAAACAAAAACAAACTAAGCAAACAACTAGAACAGGAACAGATTCACAGAAATGGAGGTCATATGAAGGGTTATTAGTGGGAAGGGAGTAGGGGGAGAATGGGGGAAAAGGTACAGGGAAAAAGAAGCATAATTGGTAGGTACAAAATAGACAGGGGGAAGTTAAGAATAGTATTGGAAATGGAGAAGCCAAAGAACATATACGTGTGACCCATGGACATGAACTAAGGTGGATAATGCTGGTGGGAGGGGGGAGCAGGATGGAGGGGGATAAAGTGGAGAAAAAATAGGACAACTGTAATAGCATAATCAATAAAATATACTTTTAAAAAAGAATCTTTTAGAAATAAGAGCAGTGGCTGGGGGGAATACAAGGTCTGGAGTTAACGTTACAGGGTTCAGAGTACAGCACATGAGAGATCCAGAATAAGGTGATTTTAGCCAAGCTGAATGTTTTTAGATCAGGTAGCTGAGTATCTATATTTAAAGACATTTAACTCCCTTCACACCTAGATTCAGGTTCTAAGAGTTCAGGATTCTACAGCTGCTTCATTTGTACTTGTGGTCAGCCTGTATAGTGCATGACACAGTAGTAGAAGCTAAGAAAGACTGGCTTAAGAAAAACCAGTGGGATGGGATGTTCCTTATGAAGCAATTGGAAGATTAATTGGCTTCTGCTTACTGGCGGAAGGCTACATGTAATCAGATAGCAGTGGAATTGGTAAATGATGATACAGAAATGTGAGTTTGTCATATTGTTTTTATGTCTGTTAACAATAGTGGAAACTTATGTTTGTTTAACACTATATTCTTCAGGGTTTGTTTCTTTTTTTTTTTTTCAGAAAGCATTCTCTGACTTATATTTTTAAAAATGGTTTCATTGCCACTATACAATAGATAGTCATTACAGAAAACTTAGAAATCATAAGAGAAACTATTACTCCCTTCCCCAATACTTGTACCCAAATCCCAACCCATAATCGTCAGCTTCTTCCTTTTCTTTTCTTTTTTTTTTTTTTGGTCTGTGGATATTCAATTGTTTCTGTACTGTTTGTATCCTTGTTCCTTTGTATGTAATGTATGTCTTTTCTTCTGCTTTCTTTTGAGATTTTTCTCTTACCTTTGGTTTTCAATGGTTTGACTATGATGTGGCTAGGCATGTATCTATTCTGCTTGAGGTTCACTGGGCTACTTAGTTCTGTAAGTCCTGATTTTCATCAAACTTTAGGGAAATTTTGTTCTTATTTCTTAATATACTTTTCTGTATTATTCTCATGCTCTTCTTCTGAGACTACAGTTGCATTCATATTATACTATTTGATGTCTCATAGGTCCCTGAAGTTCTGTTATTTTTTTTTCAATTGTTCTTCACACTGGATAAATTCTGTTAATTTCTCTTCAGAGTTACTGAATATGTCTTCTGCCTTTTCCAAAATGTTATTAAGCCCATTGAGTAAATCATTAATTTAAAGTATTGTTCTTTTTGTTTTTAGAGTTTAATTTGGTTCTTTTGGATAGTTTCCATTTCTGTGCTTAGATTCCCTATCTCTTCATTCATCACTACCATATTTAACTTTTATCCTTAGAATATATTTTTTCAGTTGCTTTAAATTCTTTCCTAAATTCAACATCTGGATTATCTCAGAGTTGGTTTCAATGCACTTCTTATTTCATAAATTCATGGTTCCTTATATGTGTAGTAATTTGTATTGTATCCTTGACATCACAGATGATCCCTTGCCCAGCCTATTCATAGCCCAAACTCAGCCAAAAACTTTCAGGGGACTCCACCTGGACTCTTATGTTGAATTGTGTTCCCTTCCAATTCATATTTTGAAGTCCTAACTACCAGTACCTAAGACTAATTCTGTACCTTACCTTTGTTTGTGGATCTGGTCCTATGACCAACAAGCCTAATTCTTTAATTTTCCCAGCAATTCTGTGAGTTACCCAATATCCTTCCTAAAAATTTTCTTTATCTAAAGGCCCCAAATGTTGCACTCATCTTTCTGATTTTGTGTTCCTACAAATATTGCCCCAATAACCTTATTATCTTAGTAGATTTTTAATATGCCTTTAATGTTTTAACTAAACTTTTTATTTCCCTTTAGTGCAATATCTAATTATCCATTATCAAACATGTAAGTCCCAACTTTTCAACTCTGATTTCTCCATCATGGTACAGAATTAATCTGGTGAGAAACCTCTGTTGGCACCACTGAGGAATAGACCTTGTAGTTTGTCCACTAACATTACCATTGATGGTGGCTGGCACCAATAGTACAACTGCACCAGGAAATGGGATGCTGTGGCAGATTCTCTCCTAGCCCCACTTATTTTCATCATTAACAATGACCCAAAGAACTTAATAGCCCAAACCCCAGTCATATACTGTGTCCCAGATTCAAAAGGAAGCTAAGAGAGCAAGTAGCTGGTGCTTTCAGCTTCTTCAAAGCTGAGAAGGGAGTTAAAATGGGCAGCCAGAAGAGATATCCACAAATACCCAAGTCAGGATTGTGTAACCATGGGCCTGTATGGGAACAGCCACTCACATCCATGCCTTCCCATTCCATGCACTGAGAATCTTTCCACTTTTGTGGGGGATCATACAAAGAAGCTGTCCTCTATAAATTCCCTCTCCCCACACATTTCCTACCACATCTGAAGGTTTTGTGTGCCTCTTGGGATTAGTAAGTCAACTTGCCTCATCTTAATAAAGAACTCCTTGCCTACAACATGAATCCCAGCCCATGTCCTTGCTCTTGTGCCTTTAGTACATGCAGTGCTTTCCTAGGGATTGTCACCAGTATCCAAGACTGAAACCAGGAGCTTCTTTTATTTATAGAGTATCAAGTCCTAGTGCTACAAGCAGAACCAGTGTCTTTTTTGAAGTTTTGGAGAGTTGCAGAGCGGAGCTGACAGTATTAGTAAATTATTGCAGCCAACCATGTGGCTTTGGTGTTTACTGTGGTGGTTATGTCATTATTTGATTTCCTGGCATTCAACATCCTCATTAATATACATGTGTGCCTCCTTGAGGAAATGAAGGAGTGTGTTCTCTGTGTATGTACTTACATTTCTTTATTTAGCCTGGCACCTTCTTCCCTAGTGTGTCAGTTTAGCATCCATGCTGTTCTCTTGCAAATCTCTAAAGCTTACAATTCCTAGAGGAAATGATTTCTTTATCTCTAGGAAGATTTTCCTCTTTCTTTTAAACTACTCTTTAGGGCTAAACTCTTGCATTACAGATGGGTGAGCTATGTTACCAACTCAAGCATATGGGGCCACTTAGTGCCCCTCCCCTCTGCAGAAGGAGGTGTCCCTAGGCTAGAGTGACTGCTGCTTCCATGGACCCTCTGATGTCAAGCCCAAACCCGTTCCAAGGATGACTCACCTGCAAGTGTTCCTGTCACCTGCACTGGGTAATGGCTTATGCCATCTGGGCTCCAGGCCAGTTTTGAGTAGGAAAGTTATCACTGGGGCATTCCTAGGAGGTTACTGTTCACCAGGCCCCAAGAGAGCTGATCCTAAGATTTCAGGAATTACAAGGAGGGAATGAGACTGTCTAAGTAGCCCTCAGAAGCTGGGCCCTGATCCAGGAGACTTCCTACATGAACTACTGGCCTACCAACTGGGTGACAGACATGTGGGGCCATTCCTTAAAAGAATCTATGGTGGTCTGAGACCAATTTGTCACCTTGGCCACTTATTCAAGTCTTTATCAATGAAGGTGAATCAGAAAGGACAGCATTGAGTGATTGTCAAGTCAGGCTACAGAGTCATCCAGACCTGCAGTTGCATCCTGACTTCACCATCTACTTGCCTTCTGACTTTGGACAGGTTATGTCCTTTCTCTCAGTCTTTATCTCTTTCTCTGGAAAGCAGAAGAAGTGTGTCCACCAACCACCTAGGGCAGTGCCTTGCTCATAGTGAAACCAGAAAAGAAACTGGTGTTTGTGCTGCCTGTCATGTGCCAAACCCAATAAGCAGAGACAGGGATTGAATCTTTATGGGCACTTTAATCAGATGGCTGGTAATCTGACTGAGAAGATGGTGGGTTTGCATCCTAACAAAACTGTCTTACATTTCTTTCCAAGCCAGCCTTTCATAACAGGGAATAAACAAGGTGCCGTAAGGGGTTTTGAAATTCAGGGAAACTTAAGTGAAAGAACAGAAGCATTCTCATCCTGCATAGTTAGCTGTTCCCAGGGGCAGGTGGTAGTCTGTCTCTCCCTGGAACACAATGGCCTGGATGCCTCCACTTGTTCCCCAGATGGTAATCTTGAGCAGTGACCCAAGAAGTCAGCTGTCTCTGCAGGGTGTGGTGGGCCTTATGTGTAGTTTCTGAACCAATAGCTTTAACATATGCATTACTTACTAGGCTTATAACTGTTTACCTTAAACTAAAATTTTCCAACTCTTGAGTCCCCTATGATTCGTAGGTGTTTAATAATCAAAACTCATCATTAAAAAAATAACACTGGACTTGAAGCCTGGAATTGGAGCCCCAAGTACCTCAATAATGATGAGCAGATCACTGCCCCTTACTTTGCTTCAAAAGAAAGGAGAAACAGCACATGCCACATCTCCTTCTTTAGAACTCAGTGAGTTGAAAGTGAATTAAAGAATGTGGAAAGGCTTTAATACCTGTCAAGTGTTACCCCAGTGGGAAAGAAGATTGTCCAAGGATTAAGTTAGGGAGACAATTAGACAGAGTGGAAAGAAAGATACAGTCATGCTGAGCCAAGGTGGCAAAAACGATCACAACTGAAGTAAACAGAATGCCATCATGTTGGTTGGGAGGACACTAAAGGAGAGGTGATAAGAAGTCAAGTGGGTATTTTCTTCAACATATAAACCCTTCCCTCTCCCAGCAAGTACCCATTACCTCTACATCCACACTGGGGTGCAAGAATATTCACATTCTGGGCTGACAGACAGAAGACTGCACTTGGCCCCTGTCTTTCTAGTCACATTGTGTTCCACCTTTCAGAGTTGTACTTTTATTCATCTGCAAACTCAGTATAGTAGCGCCCACCCACCACTCTGTGTTGATAAGGGCTTAAGCAACATTGTGAATGTGAAAGTACCTTTGAGTCCATAGGGCATTTTATAGAAAGGTAGGCGTTTGTTTCTATTATGCCTCTTTATTAACATAAAATATAAATAGGATGTTGATTTAAACCCAGCTAATGGCCCTGGCTGATGTGGCTCAGTGGATTGAGTGCTGGCCTGTAAACCAAAGGGTCTCCAGTTCAATTCCCAGTCAGGGCATATGCCTGAGTTGCGGGCCATGTCCCCAGTGGGGGGTGCTCGAGAGGCAAACACACATTGATGTTTCTCTCCCTCTCTTTCTCCCTCCTTTCCCCTCTGTCTATAAATAAATAAATAAATAAATAAATAAATAAATAAATAAATAAATCTTTTTAAAAGATAAACCCAGCTAATGTTTTACACTCACACAGACTCTGATGTGCCTTATTTATTCAGGAATATGTCTCCTTTGTGTTGCAAGCTTGGAAAAAAGAATTTGTACTATAGGCAGTGTATGAGGTGTGTATAAGTGTGTGCATGCACTCAAATGTATAAGTTTTCTGGGGCTCCCATAACAAAGTAACACATACCGGGTGGCTTAAACAACAGAAGTGTATTTTCTCCCATTTCTAGAGGCTAGAAATCCAAGATCAAGGTATAAGCACAGTTGGTTCCTTCTGAGCTCTGAGATCTGTTCTATAACTCTCCCCTAGCTTCTGGGGTTTTGCTGGCAGTTTTTGGCATTTCTGCTTGTAGAAGCATCCCCCCAACCTCTGCCTTCTTTTTCACAGGGCCATCTTCTTCCTGACTGTATGTCTATGTCCAAATTTCCCCTGCTGATAAGAATACAGGTCGTATTGGATCTGGGACCCATCTACTAATTTAACTTATCTAATTCCATACACAGTGACCCCCATTTCCAAATAAGGTCACATTCTGAAGTATGGGGTTCAAAACTTCAACCAATGGGTGTGGGGGTTTACAATTTAACCCATTTGAGTATGTATGTGTTTTGATGAACACTGTCTTCAAAGGGTACTCAAGTTCCAGTTTTCCAAACCATTGGGGCCTCTTCACTCTTATAACTCTTCAGTGTTTTCTCATCCCCAGTGCCCTAGCCCTGACAGAGATGAAATGAAGTCTGGGTTCCATCCAAGGATCAGGCCTCTGAGAGAGGAGGCATGTGGAGAGCCAGAGAACTGTCAAGCCTCATACCCCTGCACTCCTGCTTGCCTAGACCAGAACAGGGCTCCTGACTCTCTGGCATAAGTCTATTCTGTTTCCTTCTCTGTGCTGCTGTGGCCTGACCATCTCCTGAAAGAGCACTTTTCAGCTCCTTGACCTCTGTAGCCCTGCTGGACCTGGCCTGTTACATGCCTATTCTAAAAAGATGTTCCCATTGAAGATAGTTGGTGTGACCCAGTTGCCTCTGAGGTCTCTGGCACATGTCCCCCTAGGGCAGGTCTGGATCTATATGATTATGGTATCTCTGGGATGGAGCCTTTGGGCATGCATGGGCTTCCTTTTCTCATCTGTGCAACCCAGCCATGGGGCAGGATTAGCAATGATGCAGCACTGCCTTCCCACCCCCTGACATATTTGGTCACTTCTTTATCCAGAAACTTTCCTATTGACAATGCTGATCAGTATTTGGCCCCATTGTTCCTGTTGTCTGGCTACCAAGAAGCTCAGAGCCAAGTGCATTTTGGTCTCAGTGATCTCACCTTTGGGGGTCAGCGAAATGACCCCTTTTCTTTGAAAGTTTATGACTTCTCTGTCAAAGGATTAGTTCCATCGTCTTATTTTATCTGTGTTTTCATTATAAGCCACCTCAGATCTTTAGAGAACTGTGTATAAAACGGTGTTTTTCTTATTGAAACTTGGACAAAATAAAATAAAATAAAGGTAGTTCCTTGAATTTATTTATAAATGAGATGGATGAGCAAGCAAGACGGGTCTTCACAGGATGTGGTCAGCCTGTTGGAAAGGGCCCCAGGTATAAAATTTAAACATGTTGGATTAATTCCCAGCTCTGCCACTAAGTATATAAAACCAAGCAGGTCACTCTATCTCCCCAAGCCTCAATTTTCTGACCTATCAAATGGGCCAATGATCTTGTTCTTCCCCTTTCAGGGGACTCTTATGGATCCAGATAAGACAAAAATTAAGATCCAACAGTTTTATCATCCATAATGTGTGACAAGTGTGGTTCTAAACACCTTATATGTATTATTTCATTGAATTTATAACAATCCTAAGAGATAAGTTCTATTATCATCCCCATTTTGCAGAAGAGGGAACTGAAGCAGAGATTAAAAGACCTGTCACAGCTCACACAATGAGTAAGTTTCTAACTCAAGGGATCTGGCTCCTGATTACATGCTCTTACCCACTGCATATTCTGCCTCTCACAGTGCAATTGAAAATTCAAGAGATGGTGAGAGATTTTTTAAATGATCAGGTGCAATCCAAATTCAGAGGATGCTGCCGGTATTTTCATTTGCTCTTGGACTCATCTTCCCCATCTCAAAAGTGTAGAGGTCAGCCTCAAGGTTCCTTAGGCCTCTTCCCCCCGACAAGATCTGTCTATGTGTCTTTCAGAATATGCAAAATAAAAAATAAAAAAACCCAGACACAAACGTGTTATTTCTCATACTTCTGAAATGACCACATTTGTTGCCAGAGTGACGTGATACTCATGTTAGAAGTTGGCAGACTGTATTTTTGGCTGCACGATTTAACAAAATAGCTTGGTGCTAACAAGAACATTCTAGATGAGTGTAAGGCCCATTCCCCAGTGACCTATCAAAAGTCTTGGTTCTTCCAGCCCATAAGCATGTGTTGCTACCAGAGAATAAAAGCTTGCACAATCTCAGCATTCATGCCAAACCTCTTGAGGATACCAGATCTTTCTGGCTTGCTTCAGAAGGCCAATGCTACCTGCAAACACCCTCCATCCAGAAAGGAAAGTGCAGGGAAAGACAAATCCCCAGAAGTGCCTATCTTAACTGCCCAATGGGAATATCTGAGAAGAGTGCTCATTTCTTAAAAAGTTGGTCTTTTTAGGGAAAGAAGTGAGGTGGAAGACCTTTATTTTCTATATCTTCTAGAGCACAAAGCACTGCCAGAGTCTCTGGCCACTGCCCTCCCCACCACATATTCAGCCCCATCTACAGGCTGCTGCATGCTGAGACTCTTAAACCCTCCTAAGTCACTTGCATATAGGACTTAGCATGTTGTCATATGGGCTTCTCAGTCATGATGCCTTAGGTCAGACCATCAGAATGCCATTCAGAAAGTCAGAATCCAGTAGGCAGAGTTTTTGGTGCTAAGCACTAGCAGAGAGCTTTTGATGGGAGACATGTCAAGAAGAGATGCAGAGTCTGGGCCTTAGACCCAGTTCTTGAATTTGTTCCTTGCTCCCCTGACTACCTGACATTGGGTGCCTGGTGGCAATCCACCTGTGTGTCTCCAGTGCCGGGTTACAATCTACTGAGATCCCACTCTGCCTCTACCTATCCCTGTGTCCCTGAAGAATGGGGATCCACAGTTATCTTTTCCTGAGAAAGATTCTCTGGAGGTTTCACAGCAGATAGGGTGACAGAGAGCACTGAGTTCACCTCCAGGTAGTAGCCCAACTCCCGTGCAGAAGCCATATGTCTGTGACCCTCTTTTATTGCTTGCAAACACTTTACCAGGCCCTGAATTGCAAAAGAGGAACCTTGCAGTAGAAGTGAGAGCTTCAGGGTACTTTCTTCAGTGTTCAGGACGTGCAAGAGGCTAGTAGACTGGCAATTCAGTAGTGTTGCTTCTCTGCCAATGGCTGCTCAGCTGTGCCAGCATCCTTCTGAGCTGAGAATACAGCCACAAAAGCAGACTCCACTTGGCTCCTATTCCCTGGGAATTTTGCAGGGCTACAAATTCTCAGGACTTCTCCCTGAGAAGCCTGACAGAATGAGCCATTCAAATGTCTTCCTGATTTCCCACTGTCCATGTTATTACAACACAACTCAGACCATGTTTCTCCCTCGCTCAAATCATTCCATGGCCCCCACACCCTAGAGGCTATAATACACAGCCCCCTGTGATCTGTGTTAACTCAATGTTCCCAGCCTCCTGTATCATGGTATAATCTACTCCCCATGGCCTACTTGAAATTCCCTAATGTCATCCTCTCTGTCTTTCTACCCTGCCCTGGTCCAAACTGCCCTTCTCTTTCCAGGTCTGAGGCAACCTACCCTTCTCCCTTATGTTTGTAAGAAACACTCCTTAGCCCTGGCTGGGGTGTCTCAGTTGGTTGGAGCATTGTCCTATAAACCGAGAGGTCACGGGTTTGATTCCCAGTCAGGATACATGCCTAAGTTGTGGGTTTGGTCCGGGTCAGGGTGCGTATAAGAGGAAATAAATCAATATTTCTCTCTCACATCAATGGTTCTCTCCTTCTCTTTTTCCCCCTCTCTCAAAAAAATAAATAATTTTTTTAAAAAAGAAAGAAAGAAAGAAAAGAGGACCACAGTTTTTTAAAGCCAAAAAATGTTTTTAAGTGCTCTTGTCTGTCAGGATGAACTCAAATACTGCTGGTATTTAAAATTTTGAGAGAAGATAAAGATAAGATTTGACCATTGATGCCTGACAGTTGAGAGCTGGTACCTGTAGGGACTTAGATGAGGGAGAGGTACAGAAAAGAAGTGATGTTTCCATGGAAAGCTGATGATTCACAACTCATGTGTTTCAGCCAGGTGAAACCCTCTGGCACTGTGGGACAAACAGCTGCCTGCTCAGGGGCAGCTGGCAGGTCTCTGATGTGGAGTGGATGCTGAGCTGTCCAGTGACTTCCATTTATGGGGCCTCCCATTTTCCAAATGAAGGGCAGTGGGGGCATGAGCAGAGGGTAACATGAGAGATAGAAGATGGTCTGGGAGGAACCAAATGGGTAAATGGGCAAAGAGCTCAGAACTCAGAACTCAGAACTCAGTTTCTCAATAGTCTTGGATACTGTAAAAAGAGAAAGAAAAGATTATTTTTGCAGTTTCAACTTGGAATAAAGCATATTAACCCTGGCTTTAAATGAACAATAGCCTTTTCTATTTTTCTCATTCCATCCTCCCTCTATGAGCATATGCAGATACTCCACCTTCATCTCAGACTCACTTTCAGAATGAGACATGTCTCACTGGGGTGAAGAGTACATGGCATCTTTCTCTGTATTATTTCTTACAACTGCATGTGAATCTACTATTACCTCAAAATAAAAAAGCTTAATTTAAAAAAAGACACATGAAAGGAAGTAATTTCCTGGCTGGGGCACTTCAGACCAATCCCTTTCTTCTCTGGGCCTGAGTTTCCATCTTTATAAAATGGGACTATTGGACTTGCAGATATCTGAGGGCCATTCCAGGTCTGCCATGCCAGAACACTGACCACTGAGGACCAAGGAGGGCTCTGGGCAACAGTTCTCAGGGCACCTACAAGTTGGTCTGACCATGAACTGCACCTCCACTTCACAGTGGGGGAAGAGGCAGCATAGCTGCCAGGATCACTCAGCCTGTCATCAGAGTGGCTGAGTTTGAGGATGTAACTTTGGTGCAATTATCAAAAGCAGATAATCAAATTAGTACAATATTATTAACTAAACTACACACTTTAGGATTGTGGTTGTATTTTACTGTTTTTTTCTTTTTCTTTTTTATCCTCACCCAAGGCCATGCTTATTGATTTTAGAGAGAGGATAAGCGAGGGAGAGAAGAAGGGAGAGAAAGATTGATGTGAGAGAGAAACATTGTTTGGTTGTCTCTCACATACATTCTGACCAGGGACCAAACCTGCAACCTAGGCATGTGTTCTGTCTGGAAATTGATCCCACTACCTTTCAGTCTATGCGATGATACTCCCTCTAAATGAGCCACACCAGCCAGGGCTATTTTGCTGTTTTACAGATAAAGAAACTGAGGTTCAGTAAAGTGAAGTAACTTTATCCTTCGGGTCGCTGTAGGCCTCCAATGGGGAGGAGTCATGCCCCAGGTGTTTTCTCCTGGAGCTTGTCCCCCACTTCATCCTTAGGGACACAAGGCAGCCCAGAAATGTGGGAGGTGAGCAGGACAGACACACTTAAAGGTGGGATAGTATTATCCAGAACTGGAGAGCATTATGCTAAGCGAAATAAGCCAGGCAGTGAGGCACAAATACCATATGATCTCACCTTTAACTAGAACATAATCAACAAAAGAAAAAAGCAAACAAAACATAACCAGAGACATTGAAATTAAGAACAACTTAACAATAGCCAGAGGAGTGGGCAGAGGGGACAGTGGGAGGAGGGGTTTTCAGGAGCTACTATGGAAGACACATGGACTGAACTGGGTGGAGAGGGGTGGGCAGGGTGGAGTCATGGGAGGGAGGTGGGTTTGGTTGGTTGAGGGGAGAATGCAGACAGCTGTAGTTGAACAACAATAAAATAATTTTTTTAAAGTATTATCCAGAACCAGAGCTGTCCCTTGGCCACACTAGAGGCCAGGGCTTCACCTCATGGACAAGCTCCCTGGTCCCACTGTGTGTGCAAGCTGCTGGAGCCCTGGTGCAGCAATCTCTTTTCCTGTCTTTCCCATGAAAATTGCTTGATCTGTTGCCTCCATTTCACCTGGGGGATGGCTGCCTGGGATTGATTTATCTGGGAAAATATGTTCAACTTGGCCAAGTCTATTGCAAGTGGCAAAGTGGTATGCTTTTTAAGTCCTCTGTTGAGGGAGTAAAATAGAGCAGCCTCACATTCCCTGTCACAACCAAGTTTCTTTTAAAGCAGAGACACCACCATGGGACTATTGATTTTGCAGCGGAGGTGGAGCTGGCATTTGGCAAGGATCTCTGAGATTGCTCTTTCTTTCCAGCCACATTCAGAGTCAGGAGATGCCTTATGGGAAGGTACATGAATGCCAGGCTGCTCAGAGGATGGCCATGGTATGGCTCCTAGGAAGTAGAGGCCACCCTACTGCCCTCAGAGGCCCTAGGACTAGGGTATATGGCAGGGGACTGGGTGCTCACTCCCTGCCAGTAAAGCCTGCAGCCTCTGGGACCCAAGCAGGTGGGATAATGAAGGCTGGCCTTTCACTAAGGAACCTTTTCTCTGCATAGTCAAAATAGCTAATAACAATGTGACTTTCCCCCAAAAAGCAACATACAGGCCGTACAGGCTCCATACAGGCCAGCATGATGCCATCCATCCCTAGGGATTCTCCATACATTGGGGCTATTTCTGTAATCAACAGTGAGTCACTACTTTCATCATGCCATGCATAGAAATCTGTCTCATTTTACTCCTGACCCCTCACCTATGAATGAGACAAATGAAAGGTGGTCCTGGAGAGAACTCCTGAATTGGGCTTCTTCAGTGGTCAGGGCTCAACCCTTCCTCAGTCCCTGCCTCACTTACTGGTCCCCTCATTCATTTCGGCACCATTTCTTGTCCCTCAGTCTGTGCCAGGAGCTGAGGACCAAGGTTTGGGCTCTGACCTTAAGGAACCCATCATCTATGGGGAGGTTGGCCTTAAAATAGTCTTGGTATACCATGCTGAGAACTGGGATGGGACAGGAGCCCCCAAAGAAGGCTGGCTCACTTAGCCTGAGAAAGGTAACTTTAAAGGGTGCCTGGAAGAAGTGGAAATTTGCCAGAGCAGGAGATTGTGTGTGACTGTGTTTAGGAACAATGGGGTATGTTGTAGTGAAAGTTGAATGATTCTGGGAGGGTGGAGGACAGTAAAGTCAGTGGGTCTGGGGCTGAGGCTGGTGGGTGACAGTGCAGAGCCCACTCAGGCGGGGCTAGGTCAGCCCCACTGAGGACCTGGGCCTGAGTCCTCCTCCTGGAGCTCCTCACACATTTCGCATTATCTCTGGGATAACAGCACTGAATGAATGTGAGGGTAGAGAACTGCCCTAGGCCTGTGCTTTATAAACAATGCAAAACCTGGTAACCCATGGTATCCTGGGATAGTCTCAACAAATCTCAAGCTGCTTGGAAGACTGCTGAATGGCTTCCAGCCCATGGAGTTCTTTCTAGATTGGGAGGCTCAAGTCTAGACTGAGGCATTCTGCTCCTAGTTTAAGGGCCCTGAGTCCACAATGGGGCTTTTAAAAGCAAAGCATCTTGTTCAAGAGCAAATATCTCATCTGGTCCTGGGAATTACATGATAAACCATTTATGTTAAGAAAGAAAAGGCCAACAGAAGTCTGTTGATTACGGATATTCAAAACATGATACACTGCTTATGTTAGAAAAATAAAGAGAGGAGGTGGGAAAGATGGCGGCAAAGCAGGAGGGAGCGGGATCGGCTTCCTCCAGCCCACTGGTGGGATATCTGGCTTATTTTCTGAGGAGCGAAGCGATCGCCCAGCTTTATTTCAGGAAGATTGGTGACCAGGATTGCACATAAATCTGAAAGATCAGCCGGTAGGGAGTCTGCTTCAGAGGGAAGGGACTCGGGGGAACCGGGAGGTCTTAGGATCCAGTCGCAGCAGCTTCCCGGTTTGTTCCAGGATCCGTGGGAGGGAGCTGGATTGGGGTGTGAGAGTTGCCAAAGCAGGCGCGCGCGTCTGTTGGGAGAGCCTTGGTCCCCAGCAGTCCGGAGGTCGGTGTGTATGTGGGGACTGGTCTGCAGAGGCCGGAGATCCCAGCGGGAGGAATTAGAGATTGAACTGAACGGGAGACCCAGGCCCGGAACTCCGAGACCAGGCGCGCACCCGGCGAAGCCAGTCAGGGGCGGCTGGGGGTGGTGCCTGACTGGGCGCCCAGGCCTGTGGCTTGCAAGCCCCGAATCCAGAGACAAAGCGGTCAACAAATATAGTGGTGCGGAGCTCATTCTGGGAGGGCCTGAGACACAACCCAGCAACTGTGATTGGAGACCTGCGGTGCAGACTCCCTCCGTGGGAGAAAATATCGAACCCCACTGAAGGGAGACACAGACCTCACAAACTCTGACTTAGGGTGGGGATCAGACAGCCTAGAGGAGGTGCTGCGAATTCCTAGCAACTCAGCTGGAGGCAGGACAGCAGCCAAGAGTGCAGCTGAGGAAGAAAGCCGAGGAAGTCTGATATCTTCCCAGCCTGTCGCAGCCCTGACCAGACGCTGTTGAAGCCAGCCAACAGAAGTCTTTTTTTTTCTTCTTTCTTTTGTTTTCTCTTTTTTTCTTTGTTTGTTTTTCCCCACCCTTCTTCCTATCTGTCCTTCTATTTTTTTAACTCCTTCTACCTTCCCTTCATATGGTATTCCTAGTTTTCTCTTCTTTTTATCTCATATTTTTTATTATATTTTATTTTATGTTATTTGAGTATTATTTTTTCTTTATATTTCATTTTCCTTTTTTCTGCTTTCTTTCCTTCTTTTTCTCCCTTCCCCTCTCTTCTTTATCAACAGGTGAGACATTAAAACCTGAAATTGTGAAGAGAATAGAGTGGGACCCAGACAAGAGTCAGCCAAAAACATAGAGACAGTGACACAAAATTAACTTCGCTGATCCAGAGAACTTGACAGATCAATTTAAGAATCAGAGGCTAGCAAGAAGAATCCCACAACAATGGGAAGACAAAGAAACAATCCCCAAATGAAAGGAAAGAAGGAAGCTCCAGAAAGAATGATAAATGAAACAGAGGCAAGCCAACTATCAGATATTGAGTTCAAAGCATATGTTATCAGGCAGCTCAAGAAACTCGAGAAGCTTGATGAACTCACAGAAAACTACCAGAAACTACAGGGAAACTATAATGAAATCACTGCAAACTACTTCAACATGAAAAAGGAAATAGAAACTATTCACAAGTACCAAGAGGAAATGAAGAATACAATATCTGAACTGAAGAACACAATAGAAGGAATCAAAAGCAGGCTTGATGAGGCAGAGGATCGGATCAGTGAGCTGGAGGACAACGTTGAAAAAAGCAACAAAAAAGAGCAAGAACAGGAAAAGAGGCTCAGAAAGAATGAAGAGGTATTAAGGGAAATGCAGGACAACATGAAACGTAACAATATTCGCATTATAGGGATACCAGAAGGAGAGGAAGAGCAGCAAGGGATGGAAAACCTGTTCGAAAAAGTAATGACGGAAAAGTTCCCTAATCTGATGAGAGAAAAAGCCACACAAATCCAGGAAACACAGAGAGTCCCATTCAAAAGGAACCCTAACAGGCCCACTTCAAGACACATCATCATTAAAATGGCAAAATTTCAAGACAAAGAGAGAATCCTAAAGGCAATGAAGCAGAAACAGGAAGTAACATACAAGGGGGCCCCGATAAGATTAGCAGCTGACTTCTCAATGGAAACACTCCAAGCCAGAAGGGAATGGCAAGAAATATTCCAAGTAATGAGAACCAGAGGCCTGCAACCAAGACTACTCTACCCAGCAAGGCTCTCAATCAAGATAGATGGCCAAATAAGGAGCTTCCCAGACAAAAGAAGTCTAAAAGAATACACCTCCACCAAAC